>ML664174.1:997857-1204171 GCA_007570785.1 Antilocapra americana | reverse complement strand
AAAAAATGTTTATTTTAAAAATCATTGTAAAACATACAGATGTTAGGATTAATAAAGTATCACTTCATGTAAAAGCCTTACTGACTGCCTAAGAGTGCGGGGCCGTGATGTAGGTTCCTCAGCCAGACACATACAAGCGCTTCCCAGAGGGAGAATGTCTACTGTTTCACGCTTCCTAGGACTGTGCCCCTGAAATGGTGGAACCACTAGCCTAGTGGCACCCTGTCAGTTTACCACGGGAAACGGAGGCTAGAGAAAGAGTGACTGGTGCCGGGTCACAGACTACCACCTGAAGCCCCACCCGCGCCGGCCCCGGGCTGGTTGGCACTCCGTTGCCCACACTTGGTCAGCAGTGGGTCAGACGTCCTGCCATGTCCTCCCTCCTGGGAGGTCATTTCATTTTAACAGGCTGACTCACAAGCTGAAGGAAAGACGCTCTCTAACGATGGGTGTCATGCACTGGTTAGCCGAGGAAGCCTCTTCGGACCCTTGGCATCCCTCCCCTTGCTGCCTTCGAGGAAGGCGGAGTGGGCGCGGGTTCCCGGGGACACTGTGGCCGCAGCCCGGGCTCGCGGGTCGGCGCCCTTCCCGGGGGAGCTATCCGCGCCTTCACCGCTAGAGGGAGTCGCGAGCGGCCCCCACGGCCCTCCCCGGCCTGGGCATCCGCTTCCCAGGCTCCGCCGCAGGCAAGGCGTCTGGTCCAGTCCTGCGGCGTCTGGCCCTCTGCCGCCCTGACTCGGGGAGGTGCCCAGCACCCTGAACTTAGCTGTGGGACCCTCGCTCACAGCGCCCCTCTGAAAACCCTCCCGTGCTCAGTTCAGTTCAGTCGCTCAGTCGTGTCCGACCCTTTGTGACCCCATGGACTGCATGCAGCTCGGCAGGCCTCCTTGTCCATCACCAACTCCGGGAGTCCACTGAGTCGGTGATGCCATCCAACCATCTCATCCTTTGTCCTCCCCTTCTCCTCCCACCTTCAATCTTTCCCAGCATCAGGGGTTTTCCAGTGAGTCAGTTCTTTGCATCAGGTGGTCAAAGTGTTGGAATTTCAGCTTCAGCATCAGTCCTTCCAATGAATATTCCGGACTGATTTCCTTTAGATGGACTGGTTGGATCTCCTTGCAGTCCAAGGGACTCCCAAGAGTCTTCTCCAACACCACAGTTCAAAAGCATCAATTCTTCAGCTTCTCGGATGCTACTGTTCTCATTTTATAAGTTAGGACCCAAAGAGGGTAACAGTTTTATGCCCAGGGGCACCCAGCTTACATTTGTCAGAACCAGACTCCAAGAGGTTCTGGCCCTGACCTCCATGCCTCAGGAGTTCCCCCACAAAGGGTCTCAAGCATTCTCACTGTCTCCTTCTATCCCGCCGGGGAAGCCAACGCACAGGGCAGTACTGGGTAGGTGTGTTAATAGACACTGTGTGTGGGTGGCCGGGTCTGTCAAGGGTGGACAGGAGGCTGAGGCTGGGAGGCCAGCCCCCTGACAGATGATCACCGCAGGAGAGCCTGTGGAGGGCTGAGGGTGCCAGCCTGCCCAGGGTGAGGGGGTGGGGGACGATGCTGGTGACTCGCTCCTGAGGATGGGTGACAGCTGCAGCCTCGGGTGGGAGGCCAGAGGCCCCACACGCTAGTAACTTTCACTCACTGCCTGAGGGCTAATCCCATTACTGTCCTGGACCCCCTGGGACCACCCTCCCTAATCCCCTGCCTCCCTCTGGGAATGGTCCAAGGCCCTTCCATGGGCCCTTGCCAACCTCAGTCATATGCAGACTTTGGGCCCTGTCCATCACCTGTGCCCACCCGTGCCCAGTTCCCATGGAGGTCCAACCTTCTCCACCTGCCTCTCCTGCCAGCCCTGCCCCTGCCTGCCGGTCCCCGAGCCACCTGCTCCAAATGGCCTCCAGCTGTGCTCCAGGTTTTGTGCTCCCTCCTTGCCCTTTCTAAGCAGGCTTCTGTTTTAGTTTCTCAGGCGAGATCAGGTGAGAGCCTGGGTCCACAGTGTTTTCATCTGTCAGATGGAGACAGTAGTGCCCATTTTACACTGTTGTTCTGATGATATGGTGAGGTGCCATACAGCAAGTATTTAGTTTACTGCAATTCCTGGCATAAGGGACCCCGCCGGTGTCAGTTGCTGATGTAATTAACGTCAGTGGGATGGATATGTCAGCTACGCAAGAGGAGTGGATGTGTTCTGTCTCTGGAAGGAAGCTCCATGGCCTGGAGGCAGGTGTTAGGGGCAGGTCAATATGGCCCAAGTACCTAGTCTTCACACTAGTGATAGGAGCCACTGTGTGCGCTGGGTATTGGGCTCGTTCTTTTCCTCTGCCCTAGGTTAAACCTCTGCACCCCTGCATGAGGCAGGCGCTAGCCACACCTCTGTTTTGCAGGTTGGAAACTGAAGGTAGAAACAACTGGGAATTCCCTGGTGGTCGGGTGGTTAGAACTCTGCGCTTTCACTGCCAAGGACCCAGGTTGGTTCCCTGGTTGAGAAACTAAGATCCCACAGCCTTGTGTGTGTGTTAGTCGCTCAGTCGTGTCCAACTCTTTGCAACCCCGTGAATTGTAGCCCACCAGGCTCCTCTGTCCATGCAGTTCTTCAGGCAAGAATACTGGAGTGGGTTGTCAGTTCCCGCCTTGAGGGATGGACCAAAAAAAAGAGAGAGAGAGAGAGAGAGAGACAGCTATGAAGAAGTGATGGAGCTGGAATCAAACACAGCTCTGATGCCAGAATTCTCTGCAGCATTCTACTGCTTCTCAAGACCCTCTTCTAATGAGAGCTGATGTTAGAGAGATGCCCGGCCTCCCAAAAAGTAGTGGGCTCCCCATTTGCCAGATTCACTGAAGGCGATGCTGAGGGACAACCAGTCAGGAACCCTGAGGTTCCATGACAGGCCCCAGTCCCTGCAGTGTCCCCAGCCGCCCGTTTCCAGGCCAGGTCAAGCCAGGTCCCTCCCCAGCCCTTGGCCCTCGGCCTCCCTCTTCCCTGCCTTCTGCTGCTCCTCATTTACATAAATTATCTCTCCCCAATTATCTATCCAGCTGTCCCAACCGTGATCTGTGAATGAATTAAAAACGGAATATAATTTAATAATGGCTGATTAGAAGGAGATTAGTTGTTATATAAAAAGGAAAAGCCAAGAGCCAGCTAGTTGCCCTTAATCTGAGCCAATACCATCGTTATTCAGGGAGGCTACCCTGGCTGTCATCAGGCGAGAGAGGCATGAAGATGAGGGTCAAGGGAGAGGCCAGGGGAGGCCAGACCACCCTAGAGAAAAGATCAAGGCACTAGGGGCTGGGAATTTGAGCCCCAGGCAACTCCTGTTACTTCCCTGGGCCTTGCTCCATTCTTCTAAGTGGACTTGGGTAGTTTCTGGGGTCCTTTCTTGCTCTGAAGTCTAGATACCCTCAAATCAAGGCACTAGGATTTCCCAAGGCAGCCAACTGCACCTACAACAGACTCTGTTCAGCCACCACTGGCATAAGTGGGGGTTCAGGAGTCTGGTGTCTCCTAGAAACACACAGGAGTCGGGGTTAAAGACCTCCCCAGGAGGGGACCCTGTCTAGGGTAGATGGTAGAGCAGGGGCTGGGTTGGTTGTGTCAGGAAGGCTCCATGAAGCAGAGACTGGCTGAGACAGAGAGGATGTCAGTGCCCAGCAGGATCCCTGGTCCCTTTGCCCTCAATTTGAGGACTGGACATGTCTCTGAGATTCCCAATCATCCCTTCAGTCTCAGCTCATGAGCTCCTCCTCCAGAAATCCTGTCCTGATCTCCCGAGCTTCGGGGTCTCCCCAGTGCTTCCATATTTGTCCATCAGAGCCCATAGCACATCTGCTTATGGGACATTTATGTTCCCATTTGTGAGTTCCTGGAGGGCGGAGACCAGCTTTTCATCTCTGTGTCACCAGAGCCAGATACACAATTGTCGCCCAGCAACATCACTGACTAAATAAAGATACATCCTCCAGATCACCCGCGTGTGAGTTCTGTCCTTCTCAGACACGCTGTGATTATGCCTTTAAAAATAAAGCAAATCAGAGGCTTCTCTGGTGGTGAGGTGGATAAGAATCCGCCTGCTAATACAGGGGATACGGGTTTGATCCCTGGTCCAGGAAGATCCCATGTGCCACGGAGCAACTAAGCTCATATGCCACCGCTACAGAGCCCAGGCTCTAGGGCCTGTGAGCCACAAGTACCAAGCCCGCGTGCTGCAATGGCAGAAGCCCGTGCGTTTACAGCCTTTGCTCCACAGCAAGAGAAGCCACTGCAATGAGAAGTATGAAAACTGCAATTAAGAGTAGCCCTTGCTCACTGCAGCTGGAGAAAGCATGTGCAAAGCAATGAATACCCTGTGCAGCTAAAAATTTTGAAAAATAATACAAGAAAAAAATAAAGCAAGTCACCTATGGAGAAATAATATACTAATACACAAACAGTTTTAAGGATGGACGGATAGACAGAGGGCTTGGAGTCAGACTGTCCGGATATGAATCCCAGATCCACCACTGATGACTGTGTGATCTTGGGCATGTAACTCATCTCTCTGTTCCTCAGTTTCTTCATCTATACAATGGATGCATTTAATATTTCCCACCTCATAGCGTTTTTATGAGGCTGACATGGATGAATAGAGAAAAGCACGTAAAACTGGGCAGTGAGCACTTACTAAGTGCTCATGGTGTTACCCCTGTAGCTCAAATGGTAAAGAATCTGCCTGCAATGCAGGAGACAAGGGTTTGATCCCTGAGTTGGGAAGATCCTCTGGAGAGGAGAAGGGCAATCCACTCCAGTATTCTTGCCTGGAGAATCCCATGGACAGAGAAGCCTGGTGGGCTACAGTCCACGGGTCGCAAAGAGTCGGACACGACAGAGTGACTAACCCCTCGTGGTGTTACAGTGCATGTCGCACTGGTTTTTGCCAGTGGTGGGATCTCTGAAGACAGGCCTGGACTTCTCATCTCTGTGGATGGTGTTGGATGGACAGAGAGGCCTGCATGGGGCTAGCTCAGCAGTCCTGGCTGCCGCTTTCACACCGAAGATTCCAAGGGGGCACAAGCTGGCCAGGACCAACATGTTTCTCCCACCCTTGATGGACAGTCTGTCTGCTCAGTGTCAGACCCGGAGTCCCAGCCCCTCCCAAAGAGGCTCACAGCTTCATGGGGAGCCCTGTGGCCAGGAGAGGGGTCTGACCCAGGGTTCTGGTCTGAGTCGCATGCTCCATGTACCCGACATCAGAGGATGTCTGCCTGGCCTGAGCTTGGCCTGGAGGGGCTAGGCCCTGGAAGACATGGGCAAGCTGACCAGGGAGAGAAGGCTGAAGAGTCCTCTGCAGCAGCTGACTCAGGGCATCAAGGAGCAGATGACCAAGGGGGCATGGTCTCCAGGGCCAGAGGCAGGCATGGTGGATGCCAGAGATCAATTTTCTCAGAACATGAGGAGATGCAAAGTGTCTGCATGGCAAGTGTTTGCCAGTTGACTAATGGAGCTGCTAGAAATTTCCAGACGTGCTCGGTCATGAACACCTTGATTCCTCCTGTGTAGGGGGTGCCTGGGAATCTGTGTATTTGACAAGACTTTAGGTAAAGTCTCGTGAGCAGGTGATTTCCTCCCCCATCTCCTCCTCAAGGTCAGGGAGCTGCAGTGCCCTCCTGGGACAGGGGCTGACTATGACCTCACCCTCCCCAGCACCCTCGGACAGCCCACCGAGCCCCCCACTGCACGCACACACAGAACAACCTCCCTGGTGGGGCCCAGAGCACATTCATCCATCCTGTGCCAGGAGGCCTCCCGGGGCCAGCCTGGCCTGTGGGATAATTTGATATTCAAATCCTGGCAAAGACCTGCTTCAAATTGCTGCAAATTAAGCTGATTTTGTCCCTCCGAATGAGGGATTTGCTCCTGTGGATCAACCCTTCCCAGGACTTGATGAGGTCAGGATTAGAGCCGGAGGGCCAGGGAGAAAAGCCTGAGGTGGGAGGCTGGAGGGCTGGCTGTTGGTCAGAGGGGGAGAGGCCAGCCCCTGCATGCCTCTCTCCCCAACCCCAGAGTCACGTAAGTTTCCCAGGGTCTCAGAACTCAGCTCTTCTCAGCGATGAGGGGGCCTCTGGACCCCTGAGGTGCTGGCCTCACTGCTACCCTCATCCTCCACCATCCTCAAGAAGAATCCAGCCCTGTACCATCCCCAAAGTGGACCGCACCTCAGCTTTCCAAGCTCCTGAGACCCAGGGCCCCAACTGAGCGCCCCATATCACTGATGAGTAAACAGAGGCTCTGGGAGGTGAGCTGAGACTTCATTGGCCAAGACAAGCTAGACTCAACCTCTGCCACCAACTTGCTCTGTGATCTTGAGCAAAGGGTTATTGATGGTACATGCACAGCACTAGGCACAGCAGAAGCATAGCAGTAAGCATCAGTTGAAGTTACAGCCCCCACAGCAAGCCCTGCCCAAGGCCTCGAGGCTAGGAGGTGGCAGAATGGATTGAGACCCCAGCCTCTCTGACGTGAAGCAGAATCATCCCTGGCTTCTCCTGGAGGTCTGTGCTAGCTCCTGACTGAGCCCCTCCTGACAGCCCCCTTTCCTGGAAGAACCTCATTTCCATCTGCTTTATCAAGGCCTGCACTGTATATTGCAGCCATTTCGAATTGCACCATTAAAGATTTTATGCTGGAGACGTTAAAATTAAAAAGATCTATGTGCAAAGAGTCACAACGAATTTAATCAACTTGATTTAATAGAAAACAGCAAATGGAATTTATGATGTTCCAAAAGACAAGGGAATTTTTTTTTAACCCAAAATAATGAAAAGCACTTTGTGAAAAACAGAAAGTGGGGTGGGGTGGGGGTGGGGGCTCCCCATCTGAGAGTTTATCAGAACCTAATCCGCGGGGAACAACCCCAGTCAGGGCTGTTTGCCCGCTAATCCCAGCTGCCATTAAAATATTAAAGATAAATCTAATCGTCTCTTTATCCAAAATAAGCGACTTTTGTGTGGGGAGAAAACATCTAACCCTTTGGGAGGAGAATTAGTCCTAATGCATCAAATGGAATTCGGTCCAGGCTGGGGCGAAATAGGGTTTAGAGGCAAATGAGATGGTAATAGAAATAAAACCCAGAATAACAAATTAAAAACCCTCATTTACACGAATTAAAAGGGCTCACAAAAGGGCTGGAAGCCCAGGCCTCCCGTCCTCATCCCCCAGGCCCACCGCCCTCTCCCCTGATCTTACCCACCTCCCCTGATCTCACCCACCCCTCCTCAGCTGGTCACCCACCCACAGGCGCCCAGGAGAGGAGCCACAGCCTGACCTCATCCTCTCTTCTGGAGCCCTGCGCCTTTCTGCAGACGCCCCAACTTCCCCCACAGAGCCCGAGCCTAGGCTGCGATCCTGAAGCCTCTGATTGAGTTAGGCATCTCTCCACACCCGTGGCTGGGGACTGGGGTAGGGGTGAGGAAATGGTGGGGGAATGTGGAGGGAGGTGGGGGTGGTCTGGGGTCAGACACCCCTGTCCCAGTGATGCCCCTCACTATGTGAGGTCTTGGTTTAACTTCTTAAACTCCCCAGGACCCCCACCCCGTTAACTCAGGAGAAAATATAGATAACGCTAGTCTCCACCCTTCTGCAGCCCCTCTCCACGGCCTTGATCTCCTTGCTGCCCCCTGACCCAGCTCCCCTGGATTCAACAAGGTGACATTAGGACAGCCCTCACCTCTGACCCAAGGTGACCACTCGGTAGTAAACTCTTGTCAAACCCTCCTTCAAGGCTCCCTAGGCAGTTTGGCCACCTCACTGGGGAGGTCAGGCCTGTGCCCCAGTCCCCCAAGGGGAGGAAAGCTCAGCAACGGGTCAGCCTGGAAGGCAGCAGGGTAGCCAGCAGCCAGTCTGAAGAACTAACTGGGGTGACCCCTGAGCTGTCGCTCGGGAGGGCTGAGGCCATGCCGGATCTTCAAACTTCCTACTCAGCAACTCTCTGTCCCCTGGGTGGCCCCAGGGTTGACCCGTGGTTCCTCTTTCATGGTGGGATTTGGAGGCTCTGACACATGCCTCGCCCCACCTGGGACCCCCCCCCACCCTTGGGTCCAGGTCTGAATTCCCCACTTAAAAATGATACTTTCTTCCTTACTGGCAGGATGCTTATCAAAGGAGACACACTCAAATAAAAAGAAAAGAATTTTTAAAAAAGGAGACACACTCAAATAAAAAGAAAAGAATTAAGAAAAAAAAGGTGACACACTCAAATGAAAAAGAAAAGAAGAAAAAAAAAAGGGAGAGAGAGAGACACACACACTCCCCTCCGGGAGGCTCTAGGGCCCCTGTGTGAGCCATCATGAACTTGATGGGTACAGACAAGTATGACAGCCCCCTTTCTGGAAGCTTCCTTGGACTGCAGAGGGAAAAAGGTGAGGAGGGGCTCTTGTGCCTAAGGCATCCCCCCCAACACACATAGGAGGCCGGAACACATCTCTGACCTGCCCAGCCTTCTTAACAAATCCACTTGAATAGGAAACTCATGTTGACAGCATTTTATTATGGGATATTAAGTAGAATTGGATTGTGGGGCTAAACCTTTTGCTGGCTGACTTTCCGTGTTGTGTTGACCTCCTCTCCTCTGCACCCACTGCAGTCCCTCCTCCCTCTGGGGAGTCCTGGGATGGGGGCTGGGGGAGGATCTCTGTTTCTACTTTCTTCTACACCCACCCCACCCCCACCCTCACCCTTGGACTATATGCCAAGTGGTGATTCTGGGAAATTGGAACAGACTGGAAGATATTCCTGGCCATGTGGGAGTGGGTGACCTTCTCCCCAGGATGAGTGACTGGAAATGTGAGGAGGTGCTGGGTGGGATGGGATTTTTCCAGAGAGGGGTCCTAAAGCCTGAGGTCTGATGGACAAATGTTGAGGAAAGACAGAAACAGGTTCAGGACTTTGGGGGAGAGGGTGCCACTGCTGGAACCTGTCATAGCACACAGGGAAGACAATAGGTTCTCCGAATAATACACAGTTCTGGGTTAACAGCTAGCAGACTTCCCTGGTGGTCTGGTGGTTAAGAATCCACCTGCCAATGCAGGAGACAGGAATTCGATCCTTGGTCCAGAAACTAAGATCCCACATGCCAAGGGGCATCTGAGCCGGTGTGCCACAACTACTGAGTTCACGTGCTGTAGAGCCTGGGCTTCACAACAAGAGAAGCCACTGCAATGAGAAGCTTGCCCACTGCAACTAGAGAGTAGCACCCCCCGCTTGCCTCAACCAGAGAAAGCCTGCGTGCAGCAATGAAGACCCAGCACAGCCAGTAAATAAATAAACAAACAGCACCGTTATACAAGGTTGTTGTAAGTATTAGAAGTAAGTACAACATTTGTGAGTGCCTACCATGGACCAGGCACCACGGCAAAGGGTTTATGCATGTTCTCTCATTTCCTCATAATCCTATAAAGTGGATTCGTTACTTATCCCCATTTAGCAAAAGAGGAGACTGAGGCTCCCAGAGGTCTCATAAATGCCTGAGACGGTACAGCTTGAGAGTGTCGAAGCCAGGGTCTGACCCCAGCCATCTGTGACTTCAGAACTGTGCTTTTAGCCATTGTACCTAAAAGCTCATATCAGCTGCGGTACTAGGCACTTACAACAAAGTAGCCAAGATGTGGATTTGGGGGCCAGATGGTTGCTCAGATAGTGTAGGTGTTTGTCCACAATTCTTCCTTCCCTCTCTACCCTTGTCAGGGTTTCCCTGGTTGGGGGAGATCATGGTCCCACTCCACTGCCTCTGGTCTTGACTATGACCAACTTCAGCCAATGGGCTGTTAGCCAATATGATGCAAGAAGAGGCTTTGAATGGCTTTGTGTGGTTTGGCTGCCTCTGTTCATCCTGAACTCTGCTAGAAGAGCATGGTTTGGAAGCCACAGTTCCAGAAGAAGATGTATAAAACAGACCTGGAACCAACCCACAGTTCACAGCTAAGCCTAGCTGGGCCTGGACACCCAGGACCCAGAGCCAAAGAGAAACCGTCTGAGTTGTTGTGACACCTTATTTGTAGAAGCCATGGAACTGCCCTGCTTGGATCCCTCTTCAAGAAAGAACTTGCTGTTGAGGTGCAGGAATGTGGTTAGCAGAGAGGCAACAGCTGTAGCCTCTTCCAGACCCACTGTAGTGCTGTTTTTTTTTTTTTTCTTTCTGCCAGCTTTATTGAGATGTAATTGACACATAACTCTGTGTGAGTTTAAGATGTACAGCATGTTAATTCAATACATTTATAATCTGTAAAATGATTATCACCATAACATTCGCTGCCACCTCCACACCATCACATGGTTACCAGTTATTTTTTTGTGGTGAGAGTATTTAAAATCTACTCTCTTAGTAACATTCAAGTACATGATCCAGAAACACTAGTTATAATCACTCACTGCAGTTTTTGAGTGACTGGGCCTGATGAGCGTGGGTCCTAGGGCCTAACCATTTCTGCCCAACTCAAGCCTCCTTTAAGGGGCAGTCTTTGCTCTGGAGCTTCCTGTTAGATTGTCTGAGACTTTGTCAGATCTTCACTGTGGCTTGAAACTCTCCCTGTCCAGTCCTGCTCCCCCTCTCCTATACCTTTCACAGGTGTTACCCTCACCTCCATCCCCAATAAACCATTGCTTTCCTAACCCAGTCTCAGCATCTGTTTTCTTAGAGTAATTGAACTGACACAGCCTTATTGCCACAAGACTTAATTCACCTGGGTTCAAATACTGACTGTATAATTCACTAGCTGCCTGACTGTAACCATGATGACTCAGTTTCCTCATTGGTAAAAAAATAAATAAATAAAATACATCTCATTTGACTGAGATAGTCCATGTACAGTGCTGAGCACTCGATAAATGTTAACTGAGATCGCCAGAGGTAGTTGTAAATCTCAGTAAATAAATGCTAGCCATCTATGAATGATACACAGTAAAATATCAAGTCAACAGATATAAATCTAATGCAGATCTTAAAAGACTGAAGAGTGAGGAAGATGGGCCGATGAGTTGCAACTGTGGACAAGTATAAAGTAGAAAAAAGAATGCAAGCTTGCAAATGAGATGGTCAATATATTCTGAGCCATCATTTGCAACCAGAAAAAAGATTACCAGACTTCTGTGTGATCCGTCACTATCTTCTAAATACTTTCATGCATATTTTCCTTCAAGAGCTCTCCAAGAAAGCCAAGTCAAGCATCACCATCTCCATTTTACAAGTAAAGAAACTGAGGCACAGAGATGCTAAAATGCTCACCCCATAGCACACAAGTAAGTCCTAGAGGCAGGAGTGGAGCCATGTTTGCAGATCTACCTGCAAATAGCATACTGGGCATCATGGGAAAGCACCAGAACAAAAGAGTAAGGGGCTTCCCTGCAGCAAAGTCAGGTTGGTGCTACCTCAACCACTACAACAGCGATTCTAGGGTCTACCACTCAAGAAGGTACTTTAGATAGCACAGGAGAGGATCAAATGAACAACAGCATCTATCAGGTTGGAGAGGAGAGACAGATCCAAGAGAGATTTTCATCTGTCAGGACTTGGAGATAAACCAGATCTCTGCTGTGATGATAAGCTCTTAAATTACCCCCCAACCCAGGTCAAAACATTTGATTTCAAATGCTTCTCTGTGGTATCAGTAAAGAATCACTTCCAGCCTCTAGTGACCGAGACCCCCAGTGGCTTAGACACTGGTAGGTGTAGGGAGATGGAAATTTTTCTCTCTGTGTAAAAACCGCTTGTTGGCGGCAGAGCAGGGCTGATATGGTAGCTCCTCAGTCTTCAGGTATGCAGATTCCTATTATTCACTCCACTTTACTAATGTTGGCTTCCATCCTCAGGTTCACCTCACAGCCCAAAGCAACTGCTGAAGCACTAGCCATCCTGTCTGTATTCCAGACAGGAAGCTGAAAGAAAGGCAGAAAGAGCAAAAAAGGTATGTATGAAACATCTTAAGATTTCTTCTCATATTTCTTTGGCTACAACTTTACCAAATGGACACTTTTAGCCGAAAAAAAAAAATAGGTTGGAAAATGTATTATTTTATCTGTGGACATCACCACTCTGAATAAAATGTGATACCAAGGCAGAGGAGAGAATAGAAATTGAGTAGGCAACTATTCGTCTTAGCTATACCCATAGAAACAGATTTTATTAGGAGATCTGTCTCCAAAGTCCTACTCTTTGTAGCCCCATATTGTTCATAGCTCAAATTTGACCCAAATTAGATTATTAAGGGAAATTAGGGTTCCCAGGTAGGGCTATGTTAGGGTTAGGTACTATACCCACAATTTTAATAGCTTGGTTTCAGGTTTATAAACAACTCTGTCTGATTTGACCCAAAAAGGAATATACCAGAATGATACTGAGTAGTTGAAACTTCCTCCAGAAGGTTTGCAATCTAGAATCAATGCCCAAAAGCCTGTCACCGCACTGGTCTGGTGTAGAAACCACTGCAGTTACCGCACGCTCACTGGATCCTGAGTTGCTCGAGCCCCCACTGCTGCTGCCACCAACCCTGGGCAAAGATCCGCTGTGAACCTGTCACTCGGCAACTCGTGTCTCGCTGCAACCTCATTGCTACCAGAGGAGATTCTCACACAGTTTTTGCTTCTTTGTGTCACCGACTTTGGATTCAAAGTCCGGGGAGTTTGCTTCTCATTGGTGCGGCCCAGGTCACATGGCCATGCTCTAGCCGCAAGGGAACCTGGGAACGCAAGTATCTGGCATTTCCAGTTTTGTTGCAGAACTGGGGCTCTGTCTTCCGCTAGGACTCATTTTATGCATCATAAAATTGAAGCTCAGAGAAGTGAAGTAACTTGCTCAAAGTAAGGACAAAGCTGCCCACCCCAGAGGGTCAATAAGTAAGGAATCTGGAAACTTCTTCATGGGATGAGACCTCAGTGGTACACCTGCACTGCCACTCCTTCTCCTTCCTTGACTGGATATAGAGTTGCCATGGTTCCCTTGCTCCCACCTGCCTCATGGATCTCTGGTAAAGTCTCCCTCAAGGGCATATGCCTGTTGCCTCCCTTTTGTGAGCCTCCTCCAGGCCATTTTCTCCCATTTACAATAGCTCAATATTAATGGCTTCTTGTAGGCAGCTCCACTGATCACAAAGACCTGCCTGAATCTGACCCTCCCTCCCAATTCTGACCAGTAGATGGAGGCTGAATGTCTGGGCACAGGGATATGCCCTTGAACCAGATCAAGGTCCCATGGGAAAAGCTCTGGTCCTAATGAGGGGGCTGCTGGGACTCTAAGGATAACAGAAGCATCAGAGAGACTTCTGGGCTCTGAGCTTTAAAAATTGCACTCTGCCTGGGAAAACACTTGCTGCTCTCAAATTTTTTGTTAGTAATCCCCAATCCATCCCCTGCCTCTATCCCCTCTGCCACCTTCATACCCTAAAATTGACCAATGGTTTCTCTGGCTTGGGCTGCAGAGTCCGCCTCCTGATTGGCCTCTTCATTTCACAACTGCCAGCAGCTTCTCTTCCCTTTGGGGATACCATCCAAAGTCCCATGAAGTCCTGCAGGCTCAGATCCCTGCCGACCAACTGAGTACCCCTCAAAGGTTCACCTGACCTTCATCTCTCCCTTCGAGTCTCCCTTGCCTCCTTGATGTTCCTTAGAAACACCTACCTGATTCCTCTTCAGCTGTTCCTCAAATCCTGCCACCTGCCTCAGCCCCCAACCTGGCTGACTTCCACCTCTCAGGTCTCTGCCCAAATGTGGACAACCCAGAAACCTCTCTCTGTCCTGCATCCAAAAGAGATCCCTCTTGTTATCGGTCTAAAACCCCTCAACCTACTGTGTTTTCTCTTTAGCACTTCTGATTCTTAAATTATCTCATTTGCTTACTTACTTGTCTGTTTGTTAACCATCTCTCAAACTAAAATGTAAGTACCATGGGGGCTTTGCTTTCTTTTACCCCCACAGTATCCCTATTACCAGTATCTGGCATACAGTAGGTGCTCAGTAAATACTTGTTGAAGGTTCTTGACTAAATTGTCTCACAACATTCCTATAGGGCAAAAACAAACATCCTCTCAGGGCAACAGAGATGTAGTCACTGTGTCACTGGCTCCAGAGTCAAAGTCCAGGGCGGTTGCTTCTGATGGGCGGAGCAGGTCACATGACCATGTCCTAGCTTCAGAGGAAGCTGGGAAACCACATTTCTGGCCCCTCCAGTTTCATTGTGGACCCATCACTTGAGACTGCAGGGAGACTGGACACAGTCCAGAGGCATGTGGCAAGCTGCTAGTGGAGCAGGTCCTCTAAGCCTTGCTCTTCTTCTGTGTCCACACTGCCCATAGGTGAACGCTGGGGAAGAGACAAGGGCGATAAATGTGGGATGTTTTTCATTTTCCTCAAGAGGCTAAGGAATGGTTACAGCTGAGGGAGGGCATGGGCAGGGAGTTGTGGGCGCCTGAAACCAGGTGGGTGGTGTCCTACTGGGATTAGATCCTGGGGGATCTTAGGATAGATGCCACCTGGAACACTTACCTAGAGATGAGATCTTCTCTAAGGCTGTCCTGAAGGCGGTGTCAGGAATCTATTCCTTCCTTCCCGCTCCCTGGAATCCTCCAAGAAAAGTCCGAAAGGTATAGATTATATCATGGGGAACTAAGAGAAGGAACCTGGCCCAAGTGTTTGGGGTAAGATGCTCTTGCTAGACCAAGGTTCTGGGGATTCACCAGCCTTGACCTCAGTAGCCCTTGTTAACCCCTTGGGAGTATCCCTTCCTTTTCTCTCTGGGGTAGGGTCACAATGATAGCTCAAAGCATTGCTGGGGCATCATTTATCTCCCTATACCCAAGGTTCTTGCCTCTGCTTGAGGCTCTGGTTCCATCTTTAAGAAAACAATACAATGGATTTGGACTCTGAATAGCCCTTGGCAGCTACAAATTCCTGGGGAGGTCACCTAGCCTCCCTGAGGTTGCTTCCTCACTTGAAAATTGATACACATCTTTCAGGATAGTTGGGAGGGTTTGTTGAGACAGTGTGAAAAAGTCCAGAACTTAATAAAGGTTCACTGTGTATAACTTCAACGTGAATCAAAATCATTCCTGTTTTTCTCCTAGCATCAGCCCCTTACTGAACAGAGGGGATGGGATATCCGATCCAATGTCTGATGACAGGAGGATGAGAGAGCTGGAGCTCGGGGACTCTGTCAGGACACTCTCTCAGGACAACTGTCCAGCACAACAAAAGACAAGGTTTACTCTCAAGGGTAAGCTCGAAATACACAAGAGCATTTAAAAAAAAGTGAAACACATTCATGGGTGACAGATTCATAATGGGATTATTGATTCAAACACAGATCCTTTCTCTTCCTCGCATTTTCCACCCTCCCTCCTCTCTCCAAAAATTGTTGCTGACGGCTGGGCAGTGACTCAGGGAAGCAGCTAGCAGGGGACGATGACTTGGCTGCAGCTGGTGCTAAAAATGACCAGCATCACAGCGAAGGAGGGAGATGGAGATGGCATCATCTCTCAACCTAATCTCCCTCCCTGAGACTTAGTGTTTGATATTTGCAACAAGGGGGAAAGAACTTGAGAAGTTGAGTGGATTAAATGCCATAAGGGGTCTGACACCCATTAATAATAGTGATAAGAATCATGATGTATGGAGTCCCCAGGGCCAGACACCACGTTAAATGCTATAAAAACAGCAGCTCCTTCAATCGTGGACTCAAACTCCACGAGGCTAGGGCTAGGTCTGTCTTGCTCCTTGCCATATTGTCAGTCCCAAGTATGAAATCTCCCTGCAAGATGATAATGACAACCAACACTCCCAGGAACTTTATATTGTAGCCTTATTTTGTATATTCATTGTATAACCTTACTCACTATTCTTAGTACTGTACATTTCTAATGTTCATGACAGTTTTAAGGGGTAGGTACTACCATTATCCCCATTGTATGGATGAGGAAACCGAGGCACAGGAGGAAGACGGAAGCTGGGTAGGTTTCCCAAGATTACCAAGCAAGTGATAGATCTGGAGTCTGAATCCAGGAAATCTGGCTCTAGAGTCCATGCCCTTGACCCCTGTGCCAACTCAAGGGGTCAAGAGATGCTCACAGGTCCACTGTCAGGCTATTTTATAAGTAAAGCAATCGAAGCCAAGAAGGAAGTTAAATGATTGGTTCAAAGTCACAGAGCTATTAGGTAACAGATCCAGGATATGGATGCAGGGTGACCAAGCTAAATGTCTCTGAAAGGCATTTACTCCTCTAGCCCAAACCCTGGGGGCCTGCCTGTCCCTGAGCTTCCCCTCACCCCAGAGTCCATAAATGTCCTCAGTCTGGGTCTAGCCTCAGTAGGGCAGCTCAGAGACAGTCCAACCAGGAGTCCTTCCGGAGTCCAGCTCCAAGGGTGGGGCTGGCTGCAGGCTGACACTGGGTCCTCCCTTCACTGCAGCTTCTGGCAAGCGTGCCTCTCAGAGGGCCTGGGGTTGTCCTTGTTCCCAGCGTCCTAGGGTGGGATGGAGACCATTTCACTGAGAGTTGGAACTAGCAGCTTCAGATACAAGGTTTGGTCAAGAGATTTTTCATTCTCATCTCTTGCCAAGAGCCAAGTCTCCGTCACTCACATGCTTGTTTCCCATCACTCAGGTCCTTGCCCATTGGCTGGCATCTGGCTCATCGTGGATGTCCTGTGATAAGTCAGGGATATGACAACTGCCATTTATGAAACATTCCCATTTATCCTCCCAGGGTAGGCTGGCATAGAGAGGAGGCCAAGAGGGGATGGAATCAAAAGAAAACAGCTTTTGACACCAGATTCATTTGATGTTGAGTCTGTCCTCTGCTACTTACAAGCTAGGGAGCTTGGGACAAGTCAGCTAACCTTCCTGGAAACTAAAGTTTTCACATTCAAGAAATGGCGATAGAAATTCTTATCTGGAAGGCAAAGTCACTGCTTTGCACAGCTTCAAGGGGCACCATTCACATGGTTGTCTGTGTGACTGGTACCACAAGGAACCCAGCTCCATAGAATAAAGGTGAAGGATGCTTTGAGATTGCATATCCCTGAGTCTACACCTTGCAAGTAAGAATAGATAGCTATGACAGCTTCCAAATGTGGAACCAAGATGCTAACAGGGGTTCTTGTGAAGACCTGATATCATGCTGTGTAAATGGACTCAGGAACATGGGTGCACAGTAGGCAAGGCATTATTATGGGATAAGGAAGCAGTCCTTGGAGTGAATAGTGCCTGCTTCCCAGACAACCCCTGCAATGAGGGATGTCCCTGCCTAGTTCTGGCTTCTATGTGGACCAGGCTAGAGCAGATGAAGAGCCACCTTCCAACAGCCCTGTTAGCAAGGCCTCAGCTTTCATATCCTATAAGTTTTCCTCTTACTTCTCAGATTGGCCTGATGGTGACCAGAGAGGGCACTGGATACTCTGGCAGTAGGCTGGGAAAGTTATGGGGTTTCAATCTATTTGGGAGTTTGCTGTTGACTAGCCCAGAAATCCTGAATGGAATTTCTCCCCAGCCTTGTTTTCTAGGGTCTTCCCAAAGCAACTGGCCTTGTCTTTATTTCCCCTTGTAGAGTGCCTCCAAGTCAAGAAGCCCTTATTAAAAGCCTACCAGATGCTATGCTAGGCACAGTGGAGAAAGAAAAGAAGTTGCTCCATTGTGTCTGACTCTTTGCAACCCCATGGACTGTAGCCTACCAGGCTCCTCTGTCCATGGGATTTTCCAGGCAAAAATACTGGGGTGGGTTGCCATTTCCTTTGACTCAGGGATTGAACCTGGGTCTCCCAGCATTGTAGGCAGATGCTTTACCATCTGAGCCACCAGGGAAGCTCAGGCACAGTGGAGAGGGAAGTATTAAATACCAAGGTGGATAGACAGTCCTCAGCCCCAAAAAGAATTGGCTGAGGAGATGGAGTGCAGGCACTCCAGGGTCCATGGTGCATGCATGTATGTGCGTGTGTGTGTGTGTGTGTGTGTGTGTGTGTATGTGTGTGTGTAGAATCGCCTTCACTTAACACTTGGACCCAAGGGAGGAATCAGTAGCTCCACTGCCCACCTTTGGAATTCAGGCATTTCTTGTTTCGCCAGGTGCCGGTCCTGCCTGCCTAAAGCAGTTTCCTGCTGCCTCTCATGGCTTCCCAACTGGCCCAGTTGGCTGCAATTCTGCAACTTCCAACACAGGAGTTAATCAAGGGATCCCCTGTAGACTGGGGACAGAAGCTCACCTTTTGGTTGCCCCTCACATCCTCCTTCCACCCTCCTCCTTCCCTCCACATCAACAATGCTCTCCTCTCCGTTTGTTTGCTCAGTGAACTCTGAGGTATAGCAGACCCTCTGACTTGTTCACCTGATTGACTGGGAACCCCTAGCTCCTAGCTCAGAGCTGGTAAGGGCTCAACACTTATTAGTGAAGGGAATGGATAGAAGAGCACATCTTTTGATGGAACTTCATGCTTTATTCTAGGAAAATGTTCAGATGTCCAGAGTTCTCCAAAAGAAGTCACCACCACTCTCTTTACCTCCAGAGATCCCTACACCTGACTCCTTTATTCATTCATTCATTGGGGGATATTTACTGAGTAACTCTTCTGAACTAGGCATTGTACCCTGTGCTTTGGAGATCCCCACATCTCCCACTTCAAACCCCAGGCCCTTCCTTCTCCCCATTGCCAGCACACAGCTTGCCCAGGACACTTGCCCCTTCCTTGCTCTTCCTTTTCCCCAGGGGTCCCATATTTGGGCTTCTTTGACCCTGCCAAACCTGAATAGGAGTTGAGGGAGGGAGGGAGCAGGGCTCCCAGTCTCTAGCATCTGCCCACATCCCATCCTTCCACCCTACTCCAGGGACAGTCCAAGGTGGCTCTGCCCAGAATCCCCAGCCACCCACCTCCTGGGACCGCCTTTTGCCTCGTCTCAGTCTCTGGGGGCCCCTGCCCATGGATGTCCTACAGAGCCCACAAGGTGCCGGCCCCCAGCGCCCTGGCCCCTCAGCGCTGCCTGCGGCGGGAGCTGCCAGCTTTTTGGAATTCCTAATCGCTCTTGGCCCCGGTGATTGGCTGCTCAGCTCTGACCCCACTTGGGCTGCCGCCTGGTTGGATAAAAGGGGAATCTCCTTGGGGCTCCAGAGCATTAGACATCGCAGGGGGCACCTGGGACCAACTTCGTGAAGCGGGGAGCCAGCCGTGGGGGGTGGGGGGAACACAAGACTTGCAGCCTCGGCCCCTCCAAAGAGCCGAGAGATGACCGGGAAAGCAGGGGAAGCGCTGAGCAAGCCCAAAGCCGAGACAGTGGCCAAGAGTACCTCGGGGGGCGCCCCGGCCAGGTGCACCGGGTTTGGCATTCAGGAGATCTTGGGCTTGAACAAGGAGCCCCCCAGCTCCCACCCGCGTGCTACCCTCGACGGTCTGGCCCCCGGGCACTTGCTGGCTGCGCGTTCAGTGCTCAGTCCCGCAGGAGTGGGCGGCATGGGGCTACTGGGGCCCGGGGGGCTCCCCGGCTTCTACGCACAGCCCACCTTCCTGGAAGTGCTGTCCGACCCGCAGAGCGTCCACTTACAGCCGCTGGGCAGAGCGTCGGGGCCGCTGGACACCAGCCAGACGGCCAGCTCGGGTAGGTGAGGGCGAGGCTGTGTGGCTTGCCCGACTGGGTGAGAACCGGGAACCCCATGCCGTCGGCTCTGGCTTGAAACGCCAGGCCTCCTTCTCCGGGTGCACAAGTTGGTGCCAGGCCGAAGGGTCGCAGAGCAGGCCTGGGGCCGGCGAGCTCCGAGCTGAGGGTCCGGGAGGATGCTCCCCGCGGTGGCCGGCTTTGGGCCCCCGCGCTTCCGGCAGCCGAGCTGTCCTGTCTGCGCGTTGAACCCGGTTCTGCAACAGCGCCCGGTTGGGACCCCACTGGAAAAGGAGCTTAGGGTGTCGGAGACCGTGGGGCAGGCCGGAGGTCCCCCTTCTCTGCTCTCCTTGGGCCGCGGCCTCTCAGAGGAACCACGCTCCTACAGCCCGATTCCGTTCCTGGCGTGAACGCCCGGGGAAGCCGATGCCAGCTTCGGGCCCCAGCCCTGATGTCCAAAGTTGTCTTGCCCTTCTTCCTTCTCTCCGTTCCAAGCCCCCACCCACCCACCCCGCACTGGGCAGCTAGCTGGGTTTGATTTTTCGCCTCGCGAGCTTCAGGATCACCTGGCCACGGCGGCAGCCCAAGCGGTCGGCATCCGCTATCCCACCCTCGCAGGGGATCCCGACCCTCGCAGGCTGGGGGGCCACTGAACCTCCGGGGCCGCTTTCCCGGCCGCACCTCTCCGTCGGCTCGGCCTCCACCTCTGGTTCCCGCTCTTCGATTCCCCCGATTTTCCGCTCTCGTTTTATTTATTTATTTTTATTAATATTTGGAGGGGCAACGAAAAGTGGCGCGCCGCAGTCTCTCCAGTCCCGAGCGCGGCCGCACGGCGCGGGCAGTGGAAAGGCGGCTGTGCCCGGGGAGCCCCTCGCTCTTCCCGGAGTCCAGCTCTCCGCGCCCGGGGCTCCGCTCCGAGGGCATGGGGGTCCACCTTCTGCGCCCCGGCACAGGGGCTGCAAGCGCAGGGGAGGGCGCCGAGCCCCGAGCACCGCCGGAGGGGAACCCTGCGACCCGGGAGGCTGTCTCGCTCCCCCGCCGTCCGCGTCCCAGGCGTGTCGGGGCCTTTGCTTCTCTTACAACGAAATCCGTACACCACCTCCGGATTCCGGCGCCGGCCTGGGTAGATTCAGCCGCGGCTTAGGGATGGGGTCGCCCTCTCCGAGGGCTTCCCGGGGAGATCGAGCAGGCCGGGCGGCTCCCCGAGGCAGCCGCGGGTGGGGCCCTCGCGGGACTTCGGGAGCCTGACGCGCCCGGGGGCTGCCGTGCGCGCCCCCACTCCATTCTGCCGCCTGTGCCTCCGCCCGCTTTTCAGATTCTGAAGATGTTTCCTCCAGCGACCGAAAAATGTCCAAATCGGCTTTGAACCAGACCAAGAAACGGAAGAAACGGAGACACAGGTAAGGCCCCTGCAGCTCTTTATGTCACCTTCGTGCTCACCCATCCCCTGAGGTCCCCAGTTCGGGGGATCGGGTCCCTGGGACCCGAATCTCGCCGGCTGTAGATCTGAGGTCCGCGGCTGTGCCGGGACGGGGGAGGTCGGACAGAGAGACCAAGCGTGGTTTGGGGACATCCTCCCGGGGCCCTGGAGTCCAGCCATGCCGGGTGAGGATTAGGAGAGGCCGCCGAGGAAACCGCACGTTTCAGGCTTTCTCCTGCTTCTCCGGGAGAAAGGAGAGGCCTCAGATAGGGCCAAACCCTACCCAGAGAGGGCCTGGAGGCACCCATGTGCCATCCCCGCCTCGGCACATTCGGAGAGTCGCGCCCATCACTGGGCGGACAGGTCGGCTCTCACCTCCCGCCCCAGCCGGTTCCTCTGCTCCCTGCCCGGTGCCCCATTCCTCCCGGCCGTCGCTGTCAGAGCTGCCAACCCCCTGTCTTTCTGCTCCCATCGTTCGCAAAATCTTGAGCGTGATACCCGCATAGATGGCAAATTTGCTTTTGGCTTCTGCTCCTTTGTGATCCTTAAGCCTCAGTTTCCTTGTCTGTAAAATGGAGAGGGAGGAGTGTGTGGACTGGATGCCCCTACCAGCCCTGGCTGGAGTGGAGTGTGCTGTATTGGAGCATACAGACTAAAATGAGAGAGGTTATTTGGCTTTTTTTTTTCCTTTAAATATTTTAAAAACAGATATCACTTGCAGAGAGTTAAAATTCAGCCCTGCAAAGTAATGCCCCTACCTGCGGCCCACGTTCTCTTCCGTGGCCCGCACCTCCGATACCAACTCCTTGTGTAAATTTATCAGAGGGTTTCAAGAAATAAAGGAGTGAGAAACAAAAATCGACCTGACTTCTTGTGGGTGCTGCTTGCAGGCGCTACCCTGCGCTCACCCTGGCTCTGTTTTCCCCGATTCTCTCTGTCCCGATGCAGGTAGGGTCCCCCTCAGGGGTTCCCTCCCACCCTGCGGATATTTCCCCCTGGGGTGCTCTCCTTCTCCCCACCCCACCTCATCCTCTTCTCCCCAGTTTGTTCTCATCCTCTTTGCATACTGGCTCTGGGTGCTTGTGTTTCTCTCTTCCTTCACCCCCGGAAATGACCCCACATTTTAAACTGGCTCTTCCTGACTTCTCAGACCCCTACAGGTTTCGACTTGAATGTGGGTGAACTTTGACTTGGTTTCTTGGTGACCTCGGTGTGTTCCCTCAGGCAGCTGTTCGTTTTTGTTTTGTTGTGTTTTATTGTGACGAAATGTTGTTTTCACTCCTGATCCTGGGTCATTTTTTTATATTCATCGATTCAACAGATATTCATCAAAACACCTCCTATATACCCATCTCAGGCTGGTCCCAGGCTAGCAGGTTGGGGAGGTGGAGGCTTTGGTCATCTTGTCCGCGTCTGGACTGCCGGAGGGGACCTCCCGCAGGGACAAGGACTGGGAGGAGAGGGGGGAGTCCGGCTGACCGGCTTCTGTGCTGCTGCCCAGTCGGGGTGGGGGAAGGATTCCCTGAGCAAGGAGAGCAAGGACAGTGTTTCTGCTCCGGGGTATCTCCTTGTGTGGCACTTGGAGCTGGCTGACACACAGCCCAAAGCCCATGCTCAGGGTTCTCAACTCTCTGTCCTCACCTGATACCCTCTCTACTGGAGAAACCTTTGGGCACTTCAGAGGGTCCCCTAGGAGACAGGACAACTGGTCAACTGCACTAGGTTTCAGGCTATTTCTAATGTGTGAGGGGAACAGATTATTGGAGACAGGAGAATGGCTGGTGCCATTTTTAATTAGTAAAAAAAAATCTGAGCATCTCTCATTTGGGAAGTTCAGGTAAGAAACCTCGGAATCTGGTGATAAGAGATAAGAGAAGAGATAAGATCCCTTAACCTCCCGGAAACATAGGGGGCTTGGAGGAGTTAGAGAGGGGAGTGGGGATGGAGTCTCTCCGAGTTTCCTCTTCTCTTTACCTGTAAGGCTCAGCTCTGATAGACTGGTTACGATGGGAAACTGAAGGGTCTGGTGTGTGTGTGCTCCGTTACTTCAGTCATGTCTGACTCTTTGCGACCCCCATGGACTGAGTCCGCCAGATTCTTCTGTTCATGGGATTTTCCAGGCAAGTCTGGGGATCTGAGGCATCATTTCGTTTCATTTTGTTTCTTAATTCCTTTCTTTCTTTTTTGGGGTTTTTTTTTTTTTTTTTTGAATGAGAGCGCTCCCAAGCAGAGTCTGGCACTTGAACCACTGAATGATCTGCCATCATCTTTCCTCTTTGGCTTTGGCCAGGCCACAATAGCTGTGGGTCTCATTTTTCCTAGTTTTGAAGAAGACGTACACGTTTTGATTGTTTATTTTGACTGTCTGTTCAGGGGCCCTTTCAGTAAGTGACAGGAGAGAAATAGAAAGCAGCAGATCTTCAAAATTCTGAAGAATTAACTTTCTGTATACATAAGCATTCCATTCCCCCCAAGAGAATAAGAGGAACGATTTAGAATCAAACCAGTCGTTTTCCATAAAGAGCAGAATCTTTCTCTCACACATCCCGTGTATCATCCTCCAGGAGGCTAAAACCGACACCGGCAGGCGGAATACATGGGGTTTCCGTCTGCACTTTTTACTTGGGCTGCCTAAGGGCAGGGCTGAAGTGAGGGATTTTAACCTCCCCTCGCGCTGGTCCCAGGGTTCAAATCCCTGAGGCTCTACTTCAACCATTGTAGAAACTGAGTCTGTAAAATCTGGACCGTATTATACCCCAGCTTGTTGAGCAAGGTGCAGGATAAAGGTCGCCTAGAATTTGGTGAAATTCAGGTCGGAAAAGAGAAGAATTTATGTTGGTAAGGGGGTGTGTAGTGTATTTATTTGAGAAAGGGGGATTATGAACCTCCTAAATGTTGGAGGTGGAAACTGGTCTGTGTTGGAGCATATCCATTTGCTAGTGGAGAGGATGTAGCTTTTACTGGACTCGTAAAGCAGTTTATGTTAATAACTCAAAATAGGTCGGTATAAACTGCCCTGCGGGGGGTCGGAGGCTGTGTAGGTGGGCTCTCTTGGGATGACCTGAGTGAACTGCCCCTAAATGGGGCTCCCACTGGGTGAGTGGCTGAACCTCGGTGTGGTGGGATGGTGGGAAGGTGGTCCTTGCCTTCAGAGCACCAGAAAGGACAGAGCACCCCTGTCCCCCTCTCCCTGCCCCCAAGACTCTGAGGGCAGCTCTCTGGAGCCAGTGAGGAGGGTGGGGTGAGGAGCAGGGAGGCTTGGTTAGTTCTCCACTGTAGAAACCCTGGGGCGGCTGCCACATTTGACCTTTGGGTGAGTCTCCGAACTCTTGAGTACAGTTTAAAAGATCATGTCCCCGTCCATGAGAGGAGCCAGAGCGGCAGGTCCTGCCTGGGGCTGAGGCACTTATTTACCTGGTGAGCCCTTCGCTCCACGCCTGGGAGGAGGAACAGGGGCTTTCTGCACTTTCCTAAAACTTGTGTTTGAACACCCTTCCCCCAAAGCATTTTTAGGAAGATTCCCAGGATGAACTGTCCCTGAGAGCTGAGATAATGCCCCAACAGCTTGAAGGGAGTGTAGGCCCTCGGACTGGAATGAACAAGAGTCCAGAGGATATGTGGGGATGGGGAGGGAGAGAGGGGCTGTATTCGACTGCACTGGCCCAGGCTGGGTTGGGGTCTGTTTAGGAGCCATAGGGGAGGGCTAGTCTATCCTCTCTGGGACAAACTCTTTCCATTTTTGGGGTCCTGACTGTCTGGGTTTGCTCCCCTCAGGACAATCTTTACCTCCTACCAGCTAGAGGAGCTGGAGAAGGCATTCAATGAAGCCCACTACCCTGATGTCTATGCCCGGGAGATGCTGGCCATGAAAACGGAGCTGCCTGAAGACAGGATACAGGTAAAACAGCCCTGAGTCCCTCTCTCACACTTTCTTTACCCTCAGGGACTCCCCCAGGCTCCCACATACCCATCTCTCACCCTCCTGCTCGAGTGTGTGCTTGTGTGTAATTGCATCCTCATGCAACAGTTCATTTAAGCAGATATTAGCTGAATACCTACTACGTGAGATGGGTGCTGCTGGAAGGATGGGAGACTTGGTAGGCAAGACGAGGCCTGTGGCTGCAGACTGTGGGCTTCCTGAGGAGTATGGGAGGCCACGAGGGGCACTTGTGGTCACAGATGGAGTTCTGGGTGGGTCTAGGGTTCTGAGCAGGGTCTCTGGGGCGGCAGGTATCTCCCGGGCGGTAAATGTCTGCTTAAAGGCCTGGGTGCCTGGGGGTGGAGGGGAGCTGCCTCCCCCATGAGGAAGACCTTGACCCCTCCCTTCCTACCTACTCCCCACCGCCTCCATCTACCTGAGGCTCCTTACTTCTCACAACCCAGCAGCTGGTCCTGCCCAGGGTTTCTGCTCCTGGACATCTCCTGGACCAGCCCAGGAGGCGCTCATTAAGTCGTTCCCCTCACCCCCTTGCTGGAGAGTTTTGTGGAGAGAGAGCCCTGACTGGTTGGGACTGTTCTCAGCTGTGCGGGGCGCCAGGCCTCCTTTTAGCAGCAGCAGGATCCCCCCAAGTCCAGGACTCCCCTTGGTGAACAGGAGTGGGTTGCTTAATCATTTTTCCAGGAGGAAATGAAGTCTGATGATTTTCCAGACAGGGCCTCCATGAGGAGGAAGGAGGGCTGGGGCAGAAGAACATTTCCAGAAGATTTGAGGTTGATTCAAGACCTTGAACCAGAGCTGCTTCTGTCGGGACAACTGAGTGGCCCGGAGTAGTTGGCTGGGAAAGGGCAGGGAGGGTCCTGACTTCCTGAAACCCTTTGTGTCTCCAGGTGTGATGTGTGTTGGGAGGGGAGTGGGGAGCAGGGAGGGGACAAGTCCAGCGAAGAAACCAAATAAGGTGTATAGGTTCTCTAAGAACCAGAGAATGGAGAATGAGGCGAGAGCTGCTTTTCCAGAAGAGCCTTCCTCTTCCCTGGAAGTCTATTGGGAATTTCAGCCAATGGCTTTAGACATTGACACTAACAATAAGCTCAATTATTCATAAGGAGATTATCTGTTTGGTGCATTATCCATGGTGGCCTGAATCCATCATCCCCACCCAACTAAGTTCCAGTGGGAAAGGGCTGGATGTTGATTCTGAATCCTCTGTGTGTATGTGTGTGTGTGTGTAAGCCAAGACCCAGTGCAATTCACATGTGGTGCTAACCCCTACTTGGTCATCATTAAGGTAGAGTTGGTCCTTACAAGCAGCCAGGGTTGGTGAGGTTGCCCAGACTTCCCCTTTTGTTGGCTGCACATTTGCACTGTTGACCAGTAGAATGGAACAGCTCAGGCTCTTGCAGTGCGTTGTCCTAAAATCTATTTGGCCATGGTGGGAGTGGTGGGTGGAAGTGTCCAAAGGCTGTGAGGAGAGTTTGCCCTCAGCTATAACTGCATTGCTATAAACACTCAGCCCACAGACTCTAGATTTCTTAAAATTGTCTGAGGGGTTGTCTACAGGTTGGTGTCTGAAATCACCAGCACCACCTGGAGGAGCCAAGGGCGAGGAGCACATTGATTTCCTGGACTGCAAGGATTGACTGTGGAATCTGCGGCTATCAGTGAACCAAGGCAAGGGTCTCTGTATCTCTTCCAGCACTGCCTAGTTCTTCAGCTAAATGCTGCCCCTAGAAGGTGTGAGTTATCAAATGGCCCAATCCCCAAATATTTTGAGGCTTCCCAGGTGGCATTAGTGGTAAAAGAACCTGCCTGCCAATGCAGGAGACTAAGAAACACAACAAGGGTTTGATCCCTGGGTCAGGACGATCCCCTGGAGAAGCGCATGGCAACCCACTCCAGTATTCTTGCCTGGAGAATCCCATGGGCAGAGGAGCCTGGCCAGCTATGGTCCATGGAGTCGCAAAGAGTCAGACACGACTGAAATGACTTAGCACATACGCCCAGCCAAATGTTTTACCAAGTGGCCTGGGAAAGGTCTTCACATCTATTAGTGATGACTATCTCTCAAAGCTCCAACCTGCAGAACAATTCCCATGTGTCTGGTGTTCTAACTATGGGTTGTGCACAGGAGAGGCAGCGTGGTGCAGTGGTTAGGGACACTCACTCCGGAGGTGGACCATCCTGGCCTCACCAGGTACCAGCTGAATGACTGTGGACAGGTCATGTCACCAGCCTGAGCCTCCACTGCTCATCTGTAAAATGGAGATGACGGCGGCAGCTGCAGCTGTGATGAAGTTGTGTGTGTCGTGTTTACCAGTGGGCCCAGTGTGGGGCCCAGATTACTCAGTTTCAGCTCTGATCTTATTAAACCCTAGCAACAGCCAGTAGGGGAGAGAACACGAGCCTCCTTTCAAAATAGAGGAAAGGCAGGCAGGCATAGCAACTGTCCAAGGCCACACAGCTAGCAAGTGGGGGACATGGGGACCCAACTTAAGGTCCCTTTAGGCTGCACCTAAAGCCCACTCGTTCACCATCTGCCTCTTGGGTTTGAAGCCTTTGCTTTGAAGCTGGGGGAGCAGAGATGATTTGAGGTCATGTATGAAATCTTTATTTTAAAAAACCTGAGTATTTATTGAGCATCAGATACTGTTCTAAACCCCCCCCAAACTCACTTATAAAAATGTTATTTTGTTTTCATGAAAAAATTTTTTTTCATAAAATGTTATTTTTTGAATGGGCAAATTTACATACAAAAGGGAAACATAAGTCTCTCTCCCCACTACCCACCAGCAGCCCCTGCAGGAGTTACCAGTTTCCTTTGGTTCCTTCCAGAGGTAGTTTATGTATATTCTATTATCCATGGTGTATATTCTATTCCCCAAAATGCTCAGAACACTCGATGGGCTAGGTACTATTACTGTTCCCACTTTACAGGTGGAGGCTAGAGTTCAAACTGGAGCCCTTTAGACTCCGACACACTTGCTTCACTACACTGCCACTGTTCCTCCTCATTTCCTCTCAGCATGTTGATGTAGGGGGCTTACCCAGGGGCTCAGTGGTAAAGAATCCTGTAGCTCAGGAGACGTGGAGATGCAGGTTCGATCCTTGGGTCGGGAAGATCACTTGGAGGAGGAAATGGCAACCCACTCCAGTATTCTTGCCTGGAGAATCCCATGGACAGAGGAGCCTGGCGGGCTACCGTCCATGGGGTTGCAGAGTCAGACCACAATTCAGCAACTGAACACCAACAATCCCTTTACCCTTAACCACCCCCAACACGCAAAGGCCCGAAAGCTGGGGGAAGGGAGGGGCCTGGCTCTGAGTGGTGGAGTCCATCCTTAGATGCACTTTGTCATCGTTTAGTGGCTCCGTCATGTCCGACTCTTGTGACCCCATGGACTGTAGTCCCCCATGGACTGTAGCCCGCCAGGCTCCTCTGTCCTCCGCTATCTCTTGGAGTTTGCTCAAATTCATGTCCATTGAGTCAGAAGAGCTGTCTAACATCTGCCACCTTATTCTCCTTTTGCCTTGAAAAGAAGGAAGGGGGGAGGTTATTAGAGGCTCCAAGTCTGATTTTAGACATTCTCAGGTGGAATGGAAAGGATATGGGACTAAGGATCATATCAAGGATCCAGATCTTAGTTCTGACTCTGACTCTGACGCCCACCAGGTATGGCAGAAGCCAAATCACTTCCCGTCCCTCATCTGTAAAAGGAAGAGGGGGAATCCCTCCCAGAGAGCCACCGCCTCAAGGTCACCTCTCTCATTCCGACTCTGGGCTGCCATCGGTGGAATGGTCAGCCCCAGGTGGACAGCTGGACCAAGCCAAGGAAGCCCCTGGGTGTATCTGAGACCTACTGTCTAATGAGAACCCAGTGTAGATGTGAAAAGGCAGACATGTGCTGTGCTTAGTCGCTCAGTCGTGTCCGACTCTCTGTGACCCCATGGACTGTAGCCCACCGGCCTCCTCTGTCCATGGGGATTCTCCAGGCAAGAATACTGGGTTTCCATGCCCTCCTCCAGGGGATCTTCCCAACCCAGGACTGAACCAGGGTCTGCTGCATTGCAGGCGCATTCTTTACCAGCTGAGTTACCAGGGAAGCCCAAAGTCAGACATACCTACTTCTAATTTTTGTTTCACTGCCAGCAAGCCAAGCTCTAGGCCTCAGATTACTCATTTGTAAGCTAATAATAATAATAATTCTTTAAAATTAACAAAAATATTGTTATTATTAGCATTATTAGTACACAGCATTGTCCCAGATAATTAAGTGCTTTCCATGCTTTTTTTCATCCCTTCTTCACAACAACTAGATGAATTAGATGCTATTCTTATCCCCACTTTCTGGATCAGGTAACTGAGGGGCTGAGAGGTGAAATAAGTGGTAGACTGGGATTCAAACCCAGTACCACTCAAGTACTATCTCAAGAGAGCAAATGAAGGTAAACGGAGCACTTATCTACAGAAACTGGAATAATTAACGCCAATTGCAGTGATGAGGGGTCAGCCCCCTTAATAGTGGCTGATGTTCTTGACCTTTATGCTTTGAGGGCAAGCACTTCCCCCCTCTTCATCTATCTAAGTTGGGGTGAAGGGATAAGTTGCACTCTTAGGGGAAGAAGATATTTCTAGTCTTCATATCAGTTCAGTTCAGTCACTCACTCATGTCCGACTCTTGGCAACCCCATGGACTGCAGCACACCAGGCCTCCCTATCCATCACCAACTCCTGGAGATTACTCAGACTCATGTCCATTGAATCAGTGATGCCATCCAACCATCTCATCCTCTGTCGTCCCCTTCTCCTCCCGCCTTCAATCTTTCTCAGTGTCAGTGTCTTTTAAAATGAGTCAGTTCTTTTAATCAGGTGGCCAAAGTATTGGAGTTTTGGTTTCAGCACATTCTTTCCAATGAACATTGAGGACTGATTTCCTTTAGGATGGACTTCATATCAGAGCCAGATGCAAAGTCATTACTGTGTCTCGAGAAACACTAGGATGTGGCATTCTGGAAGCCCCACCAGATGTCAGCCATGGGGAAGAGGAAATGGTTTCCAGACTGAGTTTATTTCCCCTGTGGGTCATTCATTCTCAGTATTTTAATATATTCACTTATGTGTTTACTGTACTTTTTTCTGACAGAAGTTGTACTTTTTTAGAATGCCTACGTTACAGATGTGCAAGTGAACAGAGCCATCTCACCTCCACTCTTAGCAACCTGGTAGGTTTGGAAGGATGAGATTTGGATTCTCTGACTATATCGCTGTTCCATTCTGTCTCTTTTAACGTGGTCCCTGCCCAAGGGTGGGGAACAAAGTTTTAGAGGGTTACATCCTAGAAGTTAAAAGATAATCACATGGATGGGAAAAGAGTGCAGTGTGTCTCAGTCTGGGAAATGGATTAGAAACACAGAGCAGCTTTCAATGGATTGACTGCTTTTTTTACATTATTTTTTAATTTTTTTTTTTTAAACTTTTGGCTGTGCTAGGTTTTTGTTGAGGCATGCAGGCCCTTCAGGGCTTCCCTGCTGGCTCAGCATTAAAGAACCTGCCTGCAATGCAGGAGATGAAGGAGACTCAGTTTCGATTCCTGGGTGAGGAAGATCCCTGGGAGGAGGGCATGGCGACCCACTCCAGTATTCATGCCTGGAGAATCTCATGGACAGAGGAGCCTGGTGGGCTACAGTCCATGAGGTCGCAGAGTCAGACATGACTGAAGTGACTGAGCATGCAGGCTGTTTTAGGGCTTACCCTGAGGCATGTGGGTGGGATCTTAGTTCCCCAACCAGGAATTGAACTTCATCCCTTGCATTGAAAGGCAGATTCTTAACCACTGGACCACTTGGGAGGTCCCAGGGCAGCTTTTAAAAATTACTCATGCTGGAGACTTCCCTGGTGGTCCAGCGGCTAAGACTCTGTGCTCCCAAAGCAGGAGGCCCAGGTGTGATACCCGGTCAGGGAACTAGGTCCCACATGCTGCAACTAAGAACCTGGTGCAGCCAAATAAATAAATGAATATTTTAAGTAAAATAAAATTACTTGTGCCAGCCTCCCACACCTAGCAATACTGATTTAATTGGTTTGGTGTGAAGCCATGGCATCTATGTTTTTTTTTTATATTTATTTTGGGGTACACTGGGTCTTCATTGCTGCATAAGGGCTTTCTCTAGTTGTGACAAGCAGTGGCTACTTCTTTTTTTTTTCCCCTCAAAGTTCTCAAATGCCTTTATTTTGAGAAACTAAAAAACTGAAAATATAACTTGACTACTGTGTTATATTTCCTTTTTAAAAAGGTGTTTATTTTTAATTGTAGGGTGAGTGCTTTATAATATTGTGTTGTCTCTGCCATACATCAACATGAATCACTCATAGGTATACATATATCCCCTCCCTCTTGAACTTCTCTCCCACCTCCCACCCCATCCCCCGCTCCAGGGATTAGTCTTGAGTTGCCATGAGCAGGTTTCCCACTGCAGGGGCCTTCTCTGTGGAATACAGGCTCTAGGCTGCAAGGGTTTCAGTTCTTGCAGCACATGGGTCAGTAGCTGTGGTGCACAGGCTTAGTTGCTCAGCAGCATGTGGGATCTTCCTGGGCCAGGGATTGAACCTGTGTCCCCTGCGTTGGCAGGTGGATTCTTAACCACTGGACCACCAGGGCAGCCCTATCTGTGTGTTTTTAAAGCTCTCCAGGTGACTGTAGGTAGCCAGTGTAAAAATGCTGGGTCAGAGGCTCAGGAAAAGTGTCTCTGTTTTAAGTGAGTTAATATGAGTGGAAGAAAGTGGAGTACTGGGTGACACAGTGCAATGACCTGTCCAGGATTTGCGGGAAGGCTGCTGCCTGGGCCTGCCAGGAAACATAGGCAGAGCTGCCCTCTAGTGAACATCAGAGGCTACAACAAGGCCAAGCTTCTCTGAGCCTGAAGCTGGGACTGGAAAGGGTGTGCTGAAATATGTTGTCAGAAGTGCTGAGTGCGTGTGGAGTGTGAGCTCGTTAAATCACGCCAGCAAATAACCCAGATTAATCAGCTTCCAGTCAGAGGAGAGGAGAGAAGGTAGGTGAATGTGATGAAAACTGCCAAGGGGCCAAAGAAGCCGGGTCTGATGGCCTGGGGCAAGACGGGAGGGCAGGGCCTGGGGGTACAGCCAAGGCGCCAGCATGTGCAGAATATCTGTTATGCATGGTGTCTCCTTTAGGGGTGACCCTGGAGGGACCACAGAGGGAAGGAGGCCTGGGCATGTCATCGTGTAGGGCTAGAAGGCTGGGAGCTTTCAAGGACAAGGGACGCCCTGGTTACCCACAAAGGGGCCAGAGAGCCGACAGCCTGGCTGCCTTGAAGGGTGCCCTGGACCAGGAAAGCATCCCTCTGGCTGGAAGCCCTTTCATGGATCCGGTCCATCCCTGAAGGCACGAGCTCTTGGGCCCCTCTCTGCCAGGTGCGGAGGCACCAGCTGTCAACAGCCAGAGGCCTCCTACCTGGGCTCCTTGAGTGCTGCCGGGGCACCACCTGTGAGAGGAAGTACACTAGGAAACCCGGGCTCTTCCTTGAGCTGGAAGACCTTCCCCACTCTCCCTTGCCTGGAACTCCCAAGTTGGTGACCCTTGATGTCCCTTGTGGGCCCCTTCTCAGGCACTCGGAGGCCTGGAAGAGGAAGGTAGGGCTCCAGTCCTCGCTAGGGTCTGCACGCCAGCCCTCCTGAAGAGTTCCAACCTGACTTCCTTGGGCGTGGAGCAGCGGCTTCTAGAAAGTGTGCAGTCTGGAAAGTAAGAGAGAAATTGAAGGAGCACTGTGGGTTTGCCAGAGCTAAGAGACCAAGCAGGAAACGGGGCCTAAATGAAGGAATCTCAAAGGTGGGAGATGGGAGGACCCGGCTTTATGTGAAGAGTGCCACCGAGCATTTGGTCATTTGTCTGTAGAATTCATCCAGCACCAGGCCAATGTTTTCCAGTTCTTACAACATGCTGGGCATTTCCCATGCACTATTCTATTGAATTTTTACAACAAACCTGCATAGAAGTGGTATCATAGGGCAGATGAAGAATCAGAAGCTCAGAAAGGTTAAGAAACGGGTCCAAGTTCACAAAGGCAGTTGGAGGCAGAACAGGATTCTCCAGTCCAGGTCTTCTAGCTTCCTCTCATAGCTGACCGCATAGGCGGTCTCTTATATTTGCGCCTCAAGGGTGTGGGGGACATTAGAAATGCAGGGAGAGTTGCAGGGGGCATCTGTTTGGGAAGTCTAGTCTAGTGTTAGTCTCTCAGTCATGTCTGACTCTTCGACCCCATGGACTGTGGCCCACCAGTCTCCTCGGTCCATGGAATTTTCCAGGCAAGAATACCAGAGTGGGGACTTTGCTGGTGGTCCAGTGGTTAAGACTCTTCGCTTCCAACACAGGGGACATGAGTTCAATCCCTGGTCAGAGAAGATCCCATATGCCTTGTGGCCAAAAAATAAAATAAAAAAAAGAATACCAGAGTGGGTTGCCATTTCCTTCTCCAGGGGACCTTCCCAACACAGGGATCAAACTCCTGTCTCCTGCATTGCAGGCAGATTCTTCACTGTCTGAGCCACCAGGGAAGCCCCTAGAGGGGAAACTAGAGACTATCAGTATTAAAGTCTTACAGCCTGGAGGTTAATTCTGTCCCCGCCACTGCACCTCCTGGGGTGGTGGTTGTTATTATTTGTCAGTCCGGCCTTGCTGCGGGGCATGTGGAAGAGGCCAGAGGAGCAAGGAATGTCACTAATGAACCTGCTCCCTGCACAGACTCCCACTGATTTTCTGTGCCTCCTCTGAAATAATAATGAAAGTGAAAGTAGCTCAATCCCGTCTGACTATTTTCAACCCCATGGACTATACAGTCTATAGAATTCTCCAGGCCAGAATACTGGATGGGTAGCCTTTCCCTTTTCCAGGGGATCTTCCCAACCCAAGGATCAAACCCAGGTCTCCTGCATTGCGGACGAATTCTTTACCAGCTGAGCCACAAGAGAACCCCAAGAATACTGGAGTGGGTAGCCTATCCCTTCTCCAGTGGATCTTCCCGACCCAGGAATCGAACTGGGGTCTCCTGCATTGCAGGCAGATTCTTTACCAACTGAGCTATCAGGGAAACTGGAAATAACAATAAGTAGCATCTACTGATGCTAGGATGAGATGAGATAAGATGAGGATGAGATGGTTGGATGGCATCACCAACTCGATGGGCATGAGTTTGAGCAAGTTCCAGGAGTTGGTGATGGACAGGGAGGCCTGGTGTGCTGCAGTCCATGGGGTCGCAAAGAGTCAGACATGACTGAGCAACTGAACTGAGCATCTATTGAGCACCTATTGTGGGACAAACACTGATTTTAGGTGCCCTCACTTATTTCATTAATCCCCAAAACAACCCAGAAAAGATATTCTTATTTTATGCTTGAAGAGACTGAAAGTGAGAGAAGGCAAATAACTTGCCCAAGATGACTTAGCAATTTTTGTCGCAGTTGGAAATTCCAGTTCAAGGCTACTTTCAATGCTTCTGGCAAATGTTTAAGTTCTGCACACATACTGGTTGCTTTCTGGAAAGAAAGAGAAAGGCAAGTATAAAGAGTGGTTAGGGTTAATTCTAATTCTTTGTCCACTTCTCTCCAAGGCACCAATGCCACAGCTTCTCTGCCAACTGTCCTAAAGAGAAATTGTTTTGGCTGTCCAGGTTTCTTCCATAAATTGGAGCAGCATCTGGTCTTCAAAGAGAGCCAGGCGTTTCAGGAGCCCATAACCAAGGGTCCGAATGACTCCTGGATTGAACAACCAGCTGGCGCCAACCCCCCTGGGAGTGTCTGTGGACAAAATCTGATCCACAGACCAGTTATTCATTTGTCCAGATCAGGAGACTGGGGAAAATGGTTCTGTTTACAGGTCTCAGAAATGATCTGAATCCCAAGTCGGCACCCCCTTCTTTAGTGTTCCAGTAAAGATGCTGTTTCCATCTGAGAGCCCTGCCCCCCACCCCGCTCAAGCTCATGGAGTCCTAGGGACGCCAGGGCAATGCATCTTTCTAGACATCAACACTTGTGGGGGGGCGGCGGGGGGTGGGGTAATGAGCATCTCTGCCTTTGCTTTCTCCACAATTCCTTCTTCAGGATACCTGATTCTAAACCATGCTGAAACACACTTCTTCCATCAGTTTGTCATCAAAACTGACTCTTGGCAAAAACCAGATGGGACTTTTTGCTCTTTATTTGTCCCTCATGAATACGTGTGTTTTGCTGCAGAAATCAGAACTGATGGGTTTGACTATGGGGAGGTGCTGCTGCCACAGAATGTTATGTAACATGTAGTATATGCACTGTATATTGTTTCTAAAATCCAAAACATTCTGGAGTCTGACCCTCGTGGGTTCCAGCGGCCTTGTTGCTCTGTAATGCACTGTATTCAAGCAGGAAGGTCATCTCCTGCTCAGGAGGCAGAGGGCTTACTTAAGATTCATCAAGATAGCCTTCTCAACTTTCTGTGGTCAGAATCCCACATTGGAATTCCATCACCAAGGGGTTCATGCTTTGCCGTCTTCTCTGTCAGGTGGATGAAACCAGAAGCCACTTACACCTTTCTGTGGCTTAGCTGCCCCTGTGCGAAAAGGTAGCTTAAGACACCTGAGTACTTGTAGAGGACTACCGAGCGCTGAGGCGGAAGAGGGAACAGGACAGAGGACAGAGGTCTCAGACAAACCGCAGGCCTTGGGTATTGCAGAGGGCCTGCTGGACAGACAGGCAGGGCTGCTGGGGACAGATGTATACACAACGCAGAGCCAGGCCAGGCAGAGGGCCGAGCCCGTCCGAACTCCGCTGCGCACGGCTCTGCGCTCCTTACCGTGCAGAGCGCAGCCATCCTGCAGCCTTCTGGTCGCATAAACCCTTTCTTTGGCCAGGTTCACTCGGCGCGGGCTGGGTCCAGACCGGGGGTGGGGGGAGGCGGGGGAGGCCTTGCATTGGTTCCGCAGCTTTCCAGGAGGTGCCAAACCCAGTGGTGGCAAACATGTGGCTCACCGGGGGCGACACCACCGTGGGGCGGGAGGGGGCGGAACCGAGGCGTGGTCGTTTCCTAACGAGCGCGGGTCAGTGTGGGGTTGGAGGGGCCGGGGGGCAGTCTGAGGCCGCATCTCTCCCGTTTTCAGAAGTTCCTAGTTACTTACAAATGAGGAAATGCCCCAAAACAGGGTACCCACAGTCAGGGTCGACGTAAAGGTGTGCACCGATCCTGCGGTCTCCCCTCAAAGCGCCGGTGACCTTCGAGGGCCGGCCTCGCGGGCGCGCGGGGCGGCCGGGGCGCCCCCGTTGCTGGATGCGGCCGGCCACACTCCGCCGCAGACCCGGGGCCTCCGGGAGCTGCCGGGGTGCTCACTCCGCCCCCTGGCGGCGGCGGCGGCGGGAACCGCAGGGGCGCACGGAATCCGCGCCCCCCGCACCCGCCACCCCCGCGCCCAGGCCTCCCCGCGGCCGAGGCAGCAAAGGGTTAAGCTGTCAGCGGCGCGATGTTAAACAGGTGTCAAAGGCGCCCCATATATCTGCAGATTGAAATCAAATTCTTCGCCGTATAAAAAGATAAATTACCCAGGCGCTGCCGCGCGTCCCACTCATCACGCCAGCGCCAGACGGCAAGCAATTTTTTTTTTTTAATGTGCTAACGACCTAATCAAGCAATCAAGTCGGAGAAGATTGCAGAGTGACCGGGGCAGCCATCTGCCGGCGAGCCCCGCATTCATTTCCCGCGCCCCCGCGCGTGGAGAGGGGGCCGGGAAGGGAGCTGCCGGGAGGAAAGGGAGGGGGGAAAATCCTAAACAAATTAACACCCAATTTTCCCTGTCTAATTAGTTAAATGAGGAGTGTTTGGGGTCCCCCAGGGAGGGGGAGCGGCTCGCGGCGCGGTTAGCGCTGCCTCCCCAGCATTAATTAGTGCGGGTCAATGCCGCGGATCCCGGGAGAGCAGCCGCTTTAATTTCCCGTGATATTTCAGTGCCTGAGGCCCATCGATTCAAACAGAAATTAACTTATTTTTCAATCAGCCCAGGGCTGCCCCTGGGGGTGACTCTTCTTTTGCCGCCTCCTGAATAGAGCTGGAGCAATTTTTCATCAAAAGCTGAAACCTCCGCCGTCCGGGGGTGGGGGGTGGGGGTGGGGGCTGGGGCGTGGGCCCAGAGGGAGGGGCGGGAACCCAGTCTAGGCGAGGGAATGGAAATCGCCCAGGAAACTAATAGATTTTTCCCATCCCGCCTCTGCCCTCCCCTCCCCCCCTCTACTTCTGGGGTGCTTGGGCGTCTCACCACTACCACCCCCCAAGGGTCAGGGCCTGTGGAGCGACTGTGAGGGGAACACGAGGGGGCCACCGGAACCCCAGGTTCTTCCTGCGTCCACCAGTCTCCCACGGGCTGCTCCACCAGCTTGAGGGACAGTGCAGCTGGCCCTGGCCCTGGCTCCCGTCAGCTGCCGGAAACCTCAGGAAGCTGCTTGTGGAGACCAAGACATTCCTCCCTCCTCCAAGCATGGCCGGGACCTTGGGATCGCCTCCAAAAACCCGGCTGGGGTATTGCTGATAGACCGAGCAAACTCTATGCTCATTCTCGCCCTGCAGCAGTCAACTTCCGGGTCTGAGAAGCGTCCACTAGCGGTTATCTCCCACTGCGGTCTCCTAGGTCCCCACCTTCACATGCTCTACTCTTCACACACAAAGAATTTTATCTTCCTTCCCTGACTGAGGGGTGGCTGCCCAGCTCCTCCGACTATCCCTCAGGGTTAAAATCCAAACCTGTGCAAAGTGGTGTGTGTAGTGGAGGCCCCGCAGGGCTTGCCCAGGACAGGGCAGAGAAGGGAGGCTGTCTTGGGCCCCCTGGGAGTACTCTGGGTAGGTTCAGGCTTCCTGATACCTGGATGAAATGCCTTCTGCCCCCTGAGTCCACACTCACCTCGCCTGCCTGGAACTGCCCTGGCATCTGGAGTTCTGGTGTGGAGGAAGAGCCTGAACCAAAGGCACTGCTAGTTCATCCCCTGAAAAGGACTCTGTCCCTCTGCAAGTCAGACAGGGATGCTGGAGGTGTGAACCCTTGTATGAGAGCTGTGAGGTTCAGGTTTCTCAGCGGCAAACTGAGGACCACATGGGAATGCCCAGCTGCAAGACCCAGTCCCAGAGGCATGCTACCGCATCACCCTAATCTGCTTTGATTGAAAAAAACAAATCATTTTGCCCATCATATTCTTGCAGAACTTGTATCTCACTCTGGACACCCTGAACCAAGAGGAACCCCAGGGGTATAGAGGGGTGGGTGAGCTTAAGTAAGGATGCCCTTACTTGGAGAAACCAAAGTCACCAGGGAATGGGGCCACTGGTAGTCAAAGGGGTGGGGCCCTTAATTCCAGGCAGATATGGGGGTTGGGAGAGTTGTGGGGGGGCTTGCCTCTGCCTCACAGAGGACGCCCCTGACCTGTTCCTCCGCACTAGCAGGTCTGGTTCCAGAACCGCAGAGCCAAGTGGAGGAAGCGGGAAAAGTGCTGGGGCCGAAGCAGCGTCATGGCCGAGTACGGCCTCTATGGGGCCATGGTGCGCCACTCCATTCCCCTGCCGGAGTCCATCCTCAAGTCCGCCAAGGACGGCGTCATGGATTCCTGCGCCCCATGGCTGCTGGGTAAGAGCCCGCACCCTCCCTGGGGTCCTGCCCCTGGGGCGAGGCGAGCAGGCTCCCGAGGAGGGGACAGAGCCCTGAAGCAGGAATGCCTGGTGGCCACAACAGCCTGGCCGGAGAGAGGCCCCAGGAAGCTGGCCTCCCAGTCTCCCTTGGGGGGGCTCCGAGGGCAGGCTGCACCCAGCGCTGGGTGTCTGTCCGTCGGTGCCTAGGACTCTCATTCTGTGGGTTCTTTCGCTCTGTGAGGAGGGGGTGGCTATTGCCCCAGGGGATGTAGCCTCCTATTCCCTTGCCAGAGCTGGGGTTGTGGTGAATGAAATAACTCCTCTTGGGGGCTTGGGGGCCACCATTCTGGCTTTGCCCAAGGGACTTCTTTCCCCCTAAATCTCCCCACCTGCCACAGGGACCTGAACCAGTTTGTCTTGGGGTTCGGAGATCTGGAATCCCAGAGGGAGGGCGGGGGAAGCAAGTGCTGTGCTGGTGAAGGGACAGACAGGATGCCTGGGGTGGGGGGCCAGGAGCCCAGGGACGTGGCTTGGAGGAGCCCTCTGCCGGGCCTGGTGGTCCGGGCAGCCTCCACCGCCACCCCCTGGGACGCACGTGACAGCGGTGTGTGTAGTAAGGCTTTCTGCTTTAATTCTGCTTTAATTCTGGCCTCTCTCTATCTTTGCCGTTTTTTCAGTTCAAGATGGCTTTCCCAGGCGCTTTTCTAAACCCGAATACCAACAATTCTTTTTAGGGATGCACAAAAAGTCGCTGGAGGCGGCAGCCGAGTCAGGGAGGAAGCCCGAGGCGGAGCGCCAGGCCCTGCCCAAGCTCGACAAGACGGATCCGGAGGAGCGGGGTTCTGAGCCCCCCACTGCCATGTCCCAGGAGGAACTGAGGGAGAACAGCATTGCAGCGCTCCGAGCCAGAGCGCAGGAGCACAGTACCAAGGTGCTGGGGACTGTGTCCGGCCCCGATGGCCTGGCCCGCAACGCGGAGGCGCCGGAGCGAGAGGAGGCCACGGACCAAGACAGGCCGGCGGAGAGGCTGAGTCCAGCGCGGCTGGAGGACGTGGCTTAGGCCAAGGGTGTGCGCAGACGCCGGAGCCCCAGGACTCTGCTCTCCTCGGGGGGCCTATGGTGTTGGGAGGTGTTCTCCCAGGCGACGCCCAGGCCCGGCCCCTGCCACCCTCCCGGCCCCACAGGCCCTCGTGCACCACCCCCCGGTGACTCCAGGCACAGCTTGGGGGTGGCTGAGGCTTTGGGCTACACTGAGACATCCCTACCTAGTCCTGACCTGTCCAGCATCTTCCTCATCCTCACAGCCCTGCCTCAGAAGCCTTCCTGCTGCCCCAGACCACCCCCTCAGGCTGCTTTCACTCAGTTCTTCAGCTACTCTCACTGTCTGAGTCCACCTCTGGTCTCTTGCTCCAAAGCACCCTCCTTCCCAGCTCTGTACCCACCAGTGGATTCTGTTCTGCCCAGACCCAAAGCCCTCAGCTGCAAACACTACCACCGCGACCCCGCGGCCCCAGGGATGGAGGACCTGCTCTCCACGCTGGTGCCCGGAGCGCCCCAGGCCCCCAGCAGAACTCTGCTCCCTCTTCTGCAGTGTGGGTATCCTGTCCTGCCACCCCAGGCGCAACCTGTGCCCACCCCCACCACTGGGGCCCGGATTCCAGATTATACTTGGAAAGCCTCGGCCTTGGGCCCTTCGGCCAGCTTCATGTCATGCCCTTCAGGGTCTGCGTCAGGAACCCGCCCTCCACACCTAGCCCGTCCCATTGCTCCTCCCTGCAAAGATGCCAGGGTTGCAGCGGGGGCGGTGTACAGTACCTGCAGTGAGGCCAGGGCGGGCCCTGCAGCCAGGGGGCACCTCTCACAGGTGCCGTAGCTAATGCCCCTTTGGGAAGCTAAATCTACCAGCCGAGACCCTTGGGCATGTATTCTGGAACATCCTGACCCCTGGTACCCTGCCTGTGACCCTGACTTGCTCTGCAAGGCATCCTTCCCTTAGAGCTTCTTGCAAATTACTAGCTTGCTTGTGCCCTGCCTTGGGGCCACCCAATCCAGCTGTAAAGTGAACACACAGGAAAGCACAGATCTTGACTCAACTTGATCCAGGCCATTTCTGGAGTGGGCCTGGGGCTATAAATAGGCATCATGGGTTGATCACAAGAAGGGTGTGAGAAAAGGCTGAAAGGGAGAGTGGTGGTGGGGGGGTAGCCAGTGTTAGACCCTAACTATAGGCACACACACCTTCCGGCCAGGTGTGAGCCACAGAGCGTGTTCTCCAGAGTCAGGCAGCGATGGTGTTGGAAGAGGGGGTGGGGATTTCTTCCTGTCTGCTCCTGGGAGGACTTGTCCATACTGATGGCTCTTTGCAGCAGTCCCTTCCACCCCCGGGCCAGACACATGTCCCTCTCACTCCCATGGAGTTCTCGCTATCATCCCACCCACCTTTGCAGGGAATCCCTTGCAAGAGAAAGGCCTGAGCCAGTGAATTGGGATTTGAATTCCATATCAGAAATTGATTTCTTATTCATTCTGTTCATGGACCTTTCCCCCAGTTCTTCTTGTCTTTGTCTCCCTTTGGTTTAAAGAGTTAGATGGTAGCCTCTGGTGTGTAAATAATGTACATGGAGTCAGAAGAGAGAAACTTGATATTGAAGTGTTTGAAATATGGAACTGTAATAACTAATAGGTATTCAAAACCTGTGATTTCTGTGCCATTTTCTGTAAAGATACAAATAAGAATAAAATTGATGTAAAAACAGCAGGGAGGGATTCAGGAGTCCTCTCTGGATGAGCATAGTGTCTGTGTGTATGGGAGGCATAAAAAGTATTGGGTTGGCCAAAATGTTCGTTCAAACCCTGACCAAACATTTTGGCCTACCTGATAAATTGGTGAAGTCAACTTTAGGTCAAAATGACTAGATTCCTATTTTAAAATTACTACTACTGTAGAGGCACAGTGGCCTGCCTTTCTCCACTAAGCCGACATCACCTTTTGTCTTTGCAATATGGGACCCTCCTCCATTGCAGGCATAACTGGAATATCACAGTCAGTGAGCCCCTAAGTTATTACCTGTGACTCCTCCCTGTTCCCCACACAACAGATTACATTGACCTTTCCCTCTGGTCCTTACTTACAAACAACCGTAGTTCCTTCACATCTCAGGTGAAGCCCACAGCCCACCTTGGCCCCCAAGAGCACAGAGACCCTTCCTTTTGTGTACACACATGGACTTGAATATCTCACCTACAACTCAAACACTAAACAACAATGAGTGGAAAAGGCAGAGGCATCTGCACCTGAAAGTCAGATGCTAAATCCTGGAAAGGAGAAGCAGAGAAAACAAGAGAAACAGCGAGATGGAGAGCATCTGAGATGGCTTGCAGATACCTGCGTCCCCCTGTCTGGATGATGTGTTGGGTAGAATTACAAGATAAGAGACCAGAGGGAGCAGACTTGACTTACAGTTGAGCTTTTGGCTCAAGAAATCTTATAAGATTGTTTCAGATTGGCTCAGATGTGCAACTCCCTCAGAAGAGGTTTTCCTGGCAGCCTGTCATCAAACCAGAATGACAGGGGCTGGGCGGTCCCTGTACCCCAGACTGGGCCCAGGTACAACACCCCCCACCCTGGATCCGGAGCCTGGGGAGCACACGTGGGAGATCTCTGACTTCCACGTGACTCGGGAAAGGCCAGAGCCTGGCTTCAAATGCTGCCCACCCAGGGTTCCCCTGGGCTCTCCCCTGTGAGACTCACTGCCACCCTGGCTCTAGGTAAGCCTGCCCTCCCGACGCCCACCCGCCACATTCCTGCAAATGCACTTCCTCTCATCTTTCCAGACCCTCCAGGCAGAGTCTACCACCTGTTGTCCCACATTGCACTTGAAACAGTCAGTCCTCCCTCCACTACGGCATTCTAGGCACTGCGCTGTGATTTTTTTTTTTAAAGCTTCAAAAAAAATTTTTATTGTGAAAAATTAAAGCCATTACAAGCCCCAAAGCACCAGAATTAAGAGGATAATTTTTTCACACATAATTTTTATGCACACATTTTTCATACAATAGGTTGATTTTCACAAGAATTTAAAGTAAATAATCTGAAAATCAGTGTCACTGATTGCAAAATAAGTGTCTGGCTCGACTCTCAAGGTGACCAGCCTCCTATGTGGCCGACAGATGAGGCTTTTGACGTCTGTTCTGAGCCTCAGTGGCAGGCCTCTGGCAGAGATTTCTCACTCGTGCTCTAATTTCTTATTTACAAGTGTATCTACCCCTACAACAAGGGTATCTTACTCATTGTTTATTTTTAAATATTTATTTGTTTATTTGGCTGTGCTGGGTCTTATTTGCGGCACATGGGATATAATTCTGTGACCAGGGATCCAACCGGGGCCCCCTGTGCTGGGAGTGTGGAGTCTTAGCCACTGGGCATCCCTTATTCATCTTTTATCTCCAAACCCATCAAAGTATCACCTAACCCATTATTGAATGAAAGAATGAACGTTCTTACTCTAACTCACCCATTTATTTAATCATATTAAGACATCTATTGAGCATCGACTGTGTACCAAGCAGTGGGGCAAGGCACTGACTGGCGATAAAGCGGTGGTTGCAGCAGTCTTATCTGGAGGGAAGTGAAATTCAAAAACTGAGTGAGCCCAAGGTGTCTCAGAAGGTGAAGACTCCACCTGCAATGTAGGAGACGAGGGTTCGATCCCTGGGTTGGGAAGATCCCCTGGAGAAAGGAAAGACTACTCCAGTATTCTTGCTTAGAGAATTCCAAGGACAGAGGACTCTGACGGGCTAATGTCCATGGGGTTGCAAAGAGTTGGACACGACTGAGTGACTAACACTAAGAAACAAAATTGCAAATATCCTAAGGCATCGAGGCTGGAGACAGGGAACTGTGAAAGATCACATCCACAGGGCTGGAATCAGTCAAGATGTTCTTGTTCATGAGGGGTTCTCCTGTGCTCTAAATCAAAATCAAAATAAAAACATGGGCTCCTTCGGTCTCATACTGCTTCAAGTTAGAAGCGAGGACAACGGCAAAGGTGTCAGATGAGCAGGAGAGAAGGGTGGTCGCACCACAGCAGCCTCCAGGAGCTGGCGGGGGCAAGGGGAGGGGGCTTGGCAGCTGCCCCACCCTCAGTTAGATCTTGGGGACAAGTGGGACCCTGAGAGGCTTGGGAGCTGCCAGAAATCCTCCTGGATGACCACCCCAGGGAATTTATCGTGGGAAGAGGCATGCAGCTCTCTGCAGAAGGACATGCAAACAGGGCTCCGGGCAATCAAGGTGGGGAGAGGCCATGATGCCACAAAGGGAAAACAGAGGACAGGAAAGGACAGGCCTGAACAGCCGGGACCCTAGGGTGCAGGACCTAGAGGGCAGCACTCCCAGGGGCTGACTGCACCCCAGCGGGGCCTTCTCCCAGAGAAGCCTGTGGAGCCTGGAAGAGAGATCTTACTCCAGGCTCCACAGGCCCGACAGGCTGCAGATAGACGGCTGCCTGCGCCAAGAGCCAGAGTGATGAAAGGGCAGGAGGGGCTGATTTATGGGTGCAGCCTGGAGCCGAGGAGCAGGGCTGGCAGGGATAGATGAGGAGTCTGGCTGGCAAGGGGGGCCGCGGGGGCTGCTCCCGAGGCCCAGTCCTGCGTCCTGCAAGAAAGGGGCCATGATCAGCGGATCTCCAGGACCCAGTCCATCCAGCTTCCTGCACCCCAGCTCCCTGGGAGTCTTGGGGTCTTCCCCCTGCCCCCACTGAAGCTGCAACACCTTCTCCCCTCTGGTGTGGCTGGTTCATCAATTGGAGCGAAGATACCACACTAATGTAAGATGCGCAGCATCCTAGGGAAATTGGAAGAGGGCTTTAAGAGAACTCTCTGTAAGATCTTCACTGTTTTTCTGTCCATCTAGAAATGCTGTGTAAATCATTAGCTTAAAAAAAAAAAAAGAACTAATTTGTTTTCTAGAGGGAAAAAACAGAGGCTCCTGAGGGTCAGAACAAGCGTAGGGGCTGTTCCTTTCTCTGTCTCTGACCCCAGGGCTCTGCTCACTGGGTGTCACAGTTCCAGGCTCCCCAAGATCACCCTCTGGGTATACTGGGTCAAGAGCACTGGCCTCAACAGCTCCCATCTCCTGGTGTTTCCTTGCCACCTGTTTCTCCCTTGGGTCACCCCTGTGTTTCCCCATCCTGCCTGGCTGCCCTTGACTGAAGACATAGTGAAGTCTCTGCTTAGTCAAAGCCAAGCAGGCGCAGCATGCTCTGCTCCAGGAATTTCTTACTTAGACCAGTTCCCCCAGTATTGGCTCTTCTCCGAGGTAGATGGCCTCCTTCCCTCCCCGATTGCTCCTCCCTGAGCCAAGGACCTCTCTGATTTATCTCCCCGCCTCCGCTCCCAACATAGCCATCTCAGGGAGGGGTTGGGAGGATGAGCTGGCCTTCCATGGCACTGAAGAATGGCACAAACTGTCCTATATACCTAAAGTTGAAAGTGAAAGTTGCTCAGTTGTGTCCAACTCTTGGCAACCCCATGGTCTATATTCCAGGGTAAATGGAATTCTCCAGGCCAGAATACTGCAGTGGGTAGCCTTTCCCTTCTCCAGGGGATCTTTCCAACCCAGGGATCGAACCCAGGCCTCCCTCATTGCAGGCAGATTCTTTACCAGCTGAGCCACAAGGGAAGCCCAAGAATACTGGAGTGGGTAGCCTACCCTTTCTTCAGCAGATCTTCCTGACCCAGGAATCAAACTGGGGTCTCCTGCATTGCAAGCAGACAATGAGAAATGAGAAGCAAAAAGAGGAAACGTTCTATTTCCTCCACACAGCCCCAGCAAGGGTGGACCAGAGCAGTTTTTATCTGCCCAGAAGTAGAAACAAATGAAAAGCTGAATCCGGGTTCAGCCAACAAAGCTTGGCAGTTGAGATGACAACACAACAATTAAGTAGATGGATACATTTATGAATGAGAAAATAAGACAAGTGCTGAGCTAAATGGATAAAATAATAGATACAGGTGAGCCTTCTGAGACAAATGTGTCCTTTAACAAAAGGGCCTCTCTCCTCCTCCACATCTTTGTCTTCCACAATGACTTGTTCAGGAGTCCGTCCTGTGGTTTCCACGCAGGAGGAGCAAGAGCCCAGGAAGGGGGTGGTGGACAGTGTTAAAGGTGGGAACGGACTCATGACCAGGTCGATGGCCCTCCTTCATCTTTGGACCACCCCTGTCTGACTACAAGGCCTCATCACCCAGGCATGACAATTCCTGATGGGAAGAGTGCAACCTGAAAATGCAAAGAACATCAGAGTGCATCTGGAAGGCCTGGTTCTAGGTGCAGGAGCTCCTCTACTTTTTTTTTTTTAATTTGGCTGCTCTGAGTCTTAGTTGCAGCAGGTAGGATCTAGTTCCCTGGCCAGGGATGGAACCCAGGCCCCTGAATGGGGAGTTTGGAGTCCTAACTGCTGGACCACCAGGGAAGTCCCCGAACTCTGCTAGTTTCTTAACTTCCTCAAGCATTGGTATACATTCATCTACACAACTGCAGACCTGACAGTACTGAACAGGGATGCTGTGAAGAGCCAAAGAGATGATGAGATGGTTTGCATTAAACTCTATTTCTTTTTCAGTTAGGTTTATTGTTTTAGCTGTTATAAAAAAAAAAATTCCCACCTTCTGCTAACTTCTTGAGTTGAACACATCTCATTCATTTTTAAAAACTGAAGTAAAGTTTATTTACAATGTTATGCATCTCATTCATTTTACTCTTTCTTCTTTACTAAATCTTAAAATATTCTTAATACACTTAAGTATACTTAATACCCAAGATACTTCATCACACATTTCTTTACTATGTGGCATTCCAAAAGGTTTTCTTTTCAGTTGTGCATATTTACTAAATCCCATTTTTCCCCTCCTGAATATTTTAAGTGTTTAAGAAGTTTCAAGTATATGGGATTTCTGTGTGATAAGAAATTACTGACTTCTGATTTTATTGTATTATGATCATAGACCATTATTTTTCATTCTCTTGATCTTTTGGGATATATTGATACTTGGTTTAGGCTAATACGTGGTTAATTTTTGTAAATATTCCGTGTATGATTAGACATGATGTATTTTCTCTCATTTTGGAGTGCAATGTTCCAGGTAACTTTAGCTGAGCTGTGCAAATATATATTTTTAAAATTTGGCTGTACCAGGTCTTGGTTGTGGCATGTGGGATCTAGTTCCCTAACCAGGGAAGGGGTCTAACCCGGGCCCCCTGAATGAGAAGTGCAGAGTCTTACCCACTGAACCACCCTTATATTATTTAATATAATGTTAAATTATATTTTATATTTAATATCAAATCTCCAAATATTTTATATTACTCCTTTTTTCTGTTAAAAAGCTTGCACTCTGGTTGTGGGTGTGCCAATTTCTCCTTGAAATTCTATCTTCTGTTTTTGCATTTGCTGACCCATGGTATATTATCTGCCTGTGCATTCTGTAAGTTAATATGACAAGGTTCTCTGTTAAAGTGTTGTTCAGTCACTCTGTCGTGTCTCTTTGTGACCCCATTGACTATAGCACGCCAGGCTTCCCTGTGCTTCACTATCACCCTGAGCTTGCTCAAACTCAAGTCCATTGAGCTGATGATGTCACCCAATTGTCTGTCTCTCCCTTCTCCTCCTGCCCTCAATTGTTCCTAGCATCAGGGTCTTTTCCAATGAGTCAGGGCTGTAAAATGTGAATAACACGATCACCTCTCAAGCCTTTGGCTTCTGTGCATCCTTCTCCACTGTGATTGGTCCCTGCCCCGCCTGGTTTCCCATTAGGATACTTCCCCCAATCCTGACATTGGGTTATCTGCTGGCACTTGTTTCACTTGGTTCTTGTCAACCTCCTCCAACCACTGGCACCTTCCTCTCCATTTCTGTCCTCTTTATCCAGAAGAGCCAAGTGAGGAGCGGAGGAGGAAGGATATGTGGCATGTACCGCACTAGCTCCAGAGCGAGGGCCAACAGGGCCCTTGGCAAGCTGGCACAGAACTAGTACCAGCCCCGCCGCTGCACTAACACCGAAGCCAGAGCCAGGGCCAGCGACAGGACAGAGCCGGTGCAGAGGCGCCACCCGTTCCTGGACCGGCTGCAGGGCCGCATTCAGCCGTAGCCCCAGCTCCAGTGCCAGTTACAGACGGAGAGTCAGCGCGAGCTGCCCGCTCTGGAACCAGAGCCAAAGCTAGAACCAGTTCTAGGCTTTCCTGTAGCGATCTGAGCATATTACAGTTGCTTTAAAGCCTTTGTCTAAAAAGCCCCATGTTAAGGCTTCCTCGGGGATGGTTTCTGCCCATTCTCCCCTGCTTTGAGTGGTTCATGATCCTGTTTCTTTGTATATTTTTCTTTGTTGAAAACTGAGCATTTGAATATTATAATATGGTAACCCTGGAAATCAGTTTCTCTCCCTTTCCCAGAGTTTACTCTTTTTGATTATTGAAGACTGCAGTCATCTGTTTGATAACTTTCCCCAACTATTTTTGTGAAGACTGTCATCCTTGTCATGTGTGTTCACTTGAAGTCTGTGTGACTATTATTTTCACAGTTTTTACCAGAAGCTAAAAACAAACAACCCATCTCTTCCAGTCTTTATAGGCTGGCTCTTTGCTGTCCATTCCTGTAACACTTAGCGAGCAGCTTATAACTCTGCCTTAACCTTTACTTCCTGTTTTGACCAAGCCCAGCGACCTGCCAGAGGTGAAAGCTTAGGGTCTTCTCAGGTCTATTTTGAACATGCATCCTGTCTTGGCCATGCATGTAGCTTTCCAAATTCCTTAGTACACAGGGTCATTTCAGAATACCAATTTCTCAAAGAAACTTCCCAGTATTTCTTCCCAGGCTTAGGTGGTCTATTGCAGTGAGTTGGCCAAATTGTTCATTCGGGTAATTCATTCCATTATTTTCTTTCAGTAATTGTTTTTCTTCTCACAGCATGTGGGATCTTAGTTCTCTGACCAGGGATCAAACCTTCGCCCCCTGCAGTGGAAGTGCAGAATATTAACCACTGCACCACCAAGGAAGTCCCTCAGCACTGCTTTATATTTTCAGTGTACAAATCTTGCATCTCCTTGGTGAATTTTATTCTTTCTGATGTTATTGTAAATAAAATTGTTTTCTTAATTCCTTCTCACTTTATCCGTTGCCAGTATACAGAAATACAACTGATTTTTTGCATATGTATCCTGCATCCTTGTTGACTTTGATAGATTTTTTGTAGTTTTTTTTCCTTTCAGTCAGTCAGTTCAGTCACTCAGTTGTGTCCGACTCTTTGCGACCTCATGAATTGCAGCACGCCAGGCCTCCCAGTCCATCACCAACTCCCGGAGTCCACCCAAACCCATGTCCATCGAGTCGGTGATGCCATTCAGCCACCTCATCCTCTGTCATCCTCTTCTCCTCCTGCCCTCAATCCTTCCCAGCATTAGGGTCTTTTCCAATGAGTCAACTCTTTGCATGAGGTGGCCTAAGTACTGGAGTTCAGCTTCAACATCAGTCCTTTCAATGAACACCCAGGACTGAGCTCCTTAGGATGGACTGGTTGGATCTCCTTGCAGTCCAAGGGACTCTCAAGAGTCTTCTCCAACACCACAGTTCAAAAGCATCAATTCTTTGGCGCTCAGCTTTTTTCCACCATCCAACTCTCACATCCATACATGACCACTAGAAAAACCATAGCCTTGACTAGACGGACCTTTGGTGGCAAAGTAATGTCTCTGCTTTTAAATATGCTATCTAGGTTGGTAATAACTTTCCTTCCAAAGAATAAGGGTCCTTTAATTTCATGGCTGCAATCACCATCTGAAGTGATTTTGGAGACCAAAAAAATAAAGTTTGACACTGTTTCCCCATCTATTTCCCATGAAGTGATGAGACAAGATGCCATGATCTTAGTTTTCTGAATGTTGAGCTTTAAGCCAACTTTTCACTCTCCTGTTTCACTTTCATCAAGAGGCTTTTTAGTTCCTCTTCACTTTCTGGCATAAGGGTAGTGTCATCTGCATATCTGAGGTTATTGATATTTCTCCTGGCAATCTTGATTCCAGCTTGTGCTTCTTCCAGCCCAGCGTTTCTCATGATGTACTCTGCATATAAGTTAAATAAGCAGCGTGACAATATACAGCCTTGACGTACTCCTTTTCCTATTTGGAACCAGTTTGTTGTTTCATGTCCAGTTCTAACTGTTGCTTCCTGACCTGCATGCAGGTTTCTTAAGAGACAGGTCAGATGGTCTGTTATTCCCATCTCTTTCAGAATTTTCCAGTTTATTGTGATCCACACAGTCAAAGGCTTTGCTTTTCTAAATATACCATCATGTCATCTGCAAATAGCTTTATATTTTGCTTTCCAACTTTGATGCCATTTATTTTTCTTGACTAACTGCTCCGGCCAGAACCTCAATGATGAATAAGAGTGGTAAAAGCAGTCATTCTTGTCTTGTTTCTGATCTTAATGGGAAAGCTTTCAGTCTTTCATCAGCTGAGTATGATGTAGGGTTTTTATATGTCTTTTATCATGTTTAGGAAATTTCCTTTCCTTCTAGTCTGTTTACCGAGTGCTTTTATTATAAAAGAGGGTTGGATTTTATCACATGCTTTTTCTGTACCAATTGCCAATTGAGATGATCATATGGTTTTTCCCCTTCATTCTACTGGTGTATTACATTGATTGATTTTCATACGAACTACCTCGGCATGCCTGGGCTAAATCTCTCTTGATCATGATGTATAATGCTTTCAATATACGACTGGATTCCGTCCACTAGTATTTTGTTGAGAATCTTTACATCTATATTCATAAAGGATATTTGTTTGCAGTTTCCTTATAACGTCTTTATATGGCTTTGGTGAAGGGGAATACTGACCTAATAGATGAGTTAGGAAGTGTCCTAATGCTTCTATTTTCTGGAATATTTTGAGGACTGATATGAAACACTGTTTAACTGTTCAGCAGAATTTACTAGTGAAGCCACTGGCCTTCAGATTATTGGCTAGGTTTCTGAACACTGATTCAGTCATTTGTTACAGATCTATTCAGACTTTGCTTCTCCCTGAGTCAGTCTTGGGAGTTTGTGTGCTTCCAGGGATGCATGAGGAACAAAGCTCTCAGCAGGAACAACTTGGCTCAGCCTGGCCCATCCCTGATGCAGAAGTCAACGGGCTCCCAAGGATAAGGATGAGAATGCAGCCTTGCAGGCTCACTATTTTGGGCTTTAGTGTAATGAGCAGCTAGTCTGCATTTTTAAGGTCCCTCAGGCTGCTTTGTGGAGGATGTAGGGGTTGGGAGTAGTGTCATGGAGACTAGGGATGGGGCAGCCACAGTTGTCCCAGTGGAAATGCTGAGGGCAGGAGTGGACATCAGATGTATTCTGGAAGCAGAACCCACCGGACGTAGTGATGGATTGGATATGGGGCAGGTCTGGAGAGTCTCAGGTCTCCAGCCTGAGCTCGAGGTGGATAGTGGAAGCACCACCCCCTGAGATGGGCAAGATGAATGCAGCCAGTGGGGGCGGGCAGGGCTCAGGAGTTCTGCTTTGAACTGGAGATTCTTTAGTCATTCCAGGCTCTGGAGTGCTGACCCCTCAACAGGGGTAAAAAGGAAAGAAAAGGAAGCATCTTCCTCACAGGGTTCTTAAGAAAATGTGGTGGGAGCTGGGCTTCCCTTAAGCACATAAGCCCTTTGCCAGTTCAGGACTGGTCTTGTCTAGTTCCTCCTTTAATCCCTTGGGGTCTGGCAGTTCTGGGCCTGGGGCCTGGTCTGAGATGTCACTAGGTAAAAGTCTCTTTCCTATCTTCAGACTTTCCCATGGGAACTGCCCCCAGAGGCATCTGACCTGCAAAACCCTTAACTACCTACAGATGGGCAAATCCACTGGCCAGTTACCCAGCCTTACCCTGCCAGGGGTTTAAGGACAGTGTTCCCCCAGCATATGTCCCCTGCCTAAGCCCTGTCCACACTTCCCTACCTCCTTGGGAGGGCAGTCTCGACAGCCCCCCAGTCCTGGGCTCCCTTTCAGCTAGCTTATTTTCCAGGCACAGGTTCTCCTGACAACTCCTTGTGCCTCCAGGGGTTCCTTCCTGACCTAGGCTTTGGCCCAGGCCCACCCAACATTCCAACACCTAGACAGGATGTCAGGAACAAGACAATGTTCCTGGAAAGTTTTTACCGAGGGCACCCAGCATTGCTCTTTGGCTTCCTGGGAGACTGTCTCCAGAACAGTGGGCTGTGGCAGAACAGAGACTAGTCTGTCATCCTTCATCCCAAAATGACTGGGGTGGTACACAAGTTGATGTGGTAGGTAAGCAGATACTTGAATGGAGAGGACAATAAATTGCTTTTCTGCCCTGTTCCATGGCTCCAGGACTCCTCAGAAGAGTGATGTATATAAGGATAACATTTCCATGGATTATCCACGTGGGTCTGTGTAGACCCCTGGGCAGCAGAATGAGACCTAAGTTTGGGAAATCATCTGTCTGGCTTATTTTAAAACAGTTAAAATAAACACTTTGGTCCTCTCCATAAGGACACAATACCTGACTTTTCCTCTCGCAGGTTTGTATCAATTCATCTACAGCTCTCAGTAACCACCATCTCTGAGATGGGTGATGGAAAAGCATACAGGTCGCCCCCGAGAACAGCTTTCTCTTGGCAGAGTTTCTGCAAGGGAGAACACTGGGTACTTGAGTATTAAGAACAGAAATAGCACTAGAAACATGTTTGAGGCAGAGGAACAAACTTGGTCTCTGTAATAATCTGCTAGCAGCAGCACTTGTGAAAAAGGCTTAGGAGCTGGAGCTTATGAGGGCAAAATAAATCAGTGAGGCAAGGCTGTCACAGAAAGGCTGAGGAGAGCTTCGGCTATGCTGAGAAAAGTCCAGAAATTAAACCAGAGAGAGAGTCCTCCCATATCCAAATCCCACAGTTTAAAACACGCCCAAGGGGTGGGAGTCAGGGCGCTCCTGAGGGAGACAGGCTTCCCCTTGGCCTAGGGGAGAGCTCTCCTCAGTTGGGGGGTCTGAGGACGGACGTCCACCAAGGCTAGCGGCGTCTGTACAGAGGCCAGTAGAGCGCTCGGCAGGATATTCAAGTCTTGGAGACTGAATATCAAGCACTCCCGAGATTCAAGTGCTTGGGAGATTCAAGTCTGGGAAGGTTCCTAAAGCAGACACTGACCTTGATGGTCCCTTTCAGCCCTGAGAGAAGGGCTGCCAAGGGCCTTCTCAGCACTGAGACCCTGTAGGTTTCTATGGAGGCTTCACTGGGGACTGGGCACTCCAGGTACCCACCCCAGATTTCTCTCAGCCCCTCAGCACCTGGACACGCTGCTTTAGTGCCCTCAAGGGGTGGAGCTGAGAACAGGCTCCAGGCCTCTGTGCCAGCTAAGCCACGGGGTGTGGGGGGGGGGGGGATGACTTGTTACCCAGGGCAGCATCTCTCCAAGTCTGGGACTCCACCCCATGTCAGGGATCAATTCCAGTTTGGTATCAACAGGCATGAAATAACCTTGTCCTATACAGAAGAATGGAGAAGGAAATGGCAACCCACTCCAGTACTCTTGCCTGGAGTTTCCCAGAGGAAATCATCCCTTGTAGCCTTGTGGTTCTCGATTCCATTTCCCCACATCCATTAAGAGGAAGAGTCTCAGTTGGGTGCTAGTGTGTCTGACTCCATGGTAACATCCCTTATCCTTCCTTTGTACAGACTGCAAATCTCACGTGTAGGCACAGTATTGGGCTGTCACTCATAACACTATTTGTAGTAATTTTTAGTTACTTTCTATTTATATCAGGTGTAAACTTTCCTTTAAAAATGTATTTAAGGAAATGAATTAACTTAAAAATATTAGAAATTTATTTTCGTCTGGGTTAAGATAAGAATAGCAGAAGGGCCCTCGAGGTTAGTGGCTGAGGGGCAGCTGGCAACTGGGGAGATGTCAGTGAAGGACCAGGGGCAGAAGGCTCGGCACAATGGAGAGTCCTGCTCTGGCCCTCCAGGGTCTCAAAGACAAGCCTGGAGAGTCAACTAAAAAGATCATCTTAGGGACCTCTCGGTGGTCCAGTGATTAAGACCCGGCACGACCACTGCAGGGGACATGGGTTTGATCCCTGGATGGAGATCTAAGATCTGTATCCCACATGGATCCCACATCCCACATGTGTACTGTGTGGCCACAAATAAAAAAAAAAAAAAGATCATCTTATGATGAAGAAAGAGAAAATGGGAAAGCTGCAAGTTGAATAAAAGGTTTATCTTTTATTTAAAAAAAATTATAAAATTTATATAGCTGATTAAAGTCTCCTATGGCAAAACTGAAGTGATCTAAAAGACTTGTGGATCTCTTGACTCCCAAGTCCAATACACTCTTCCATTTCGACCCTTCATCTCATAGATCCCACACTTCCGCGTTTTCTTTAGAAAACACGATCTGAGGTTCTACGTAAGTGATCAGCATTTCAAGTGTACAAAGCAGTGGGTGAGGTAGCGGGAGGTACGCTGGTAGGATGAGGGGTGTGGAGGCGCACATGTGGGCTGAGCCCACTGCCGCTGGCATTCCCCACACCACGAGGCAAACCTGGGGCTCCGTCCTCGCCTGCCAGCCCTCCTGGTCTCTCCCGGGCACCCGACCTCCTGAGCCTGGCTCTCCTTCCAGTGCCCAGCCTTGGCTTCATTCCACTTTGATTCTGGTCAGCTCCCACCTTCCATCTCCACAGAGTCTCAGAACCAAGGAGTGAAACTATAAGAGACCACCACCACCACACGGCGATCAGGCTGCCAGGCTGTGATTGACCTCCTGCCCACTCTGCCATCCCCACTGCCCATCCTGCTGGCGCCCCCGCCAGGCCCAGCCTTGGGGGTCCTCCTGGTCCTCAGGCCATCCTGCAGGCACGGGTACCTTCTCGAGGCTGCGCCGATGGCCCACGCTGATGAACGTCATGCCCAGCTGCTGGCCGATGCGGTACAGCTCGCTCTCCACCTCCTCGGTCAAGGCACTGGTGGCTTCATCAAGCACTGGGGACAGAACCCAGTGGGAAGATGTGGGGGTTTGTGGTCCACCCACCTCTGCTGCTCCTCCAACCCACGCCTACCTCTGGCTGGGACCCGATGAGAGGCTAAAAACTGCTCTGCCTTCCAGGAGCCCTGCCTTGTGGAGACCATGGGCCAAAGGAGCAGAGAGTGAGGCTTCATGTGGGAAGCCACTGCCAGCAGTGGGACAAAATCCCTCAGCTTCCTGTGGATGAATATCAGCCACTGCCTCAGACCACTCAATTCGAGGAATCTTAGTTCCCTCAAGGATGTCAGTTCCTAGAAAAGTTCATACCTGCCATCCCTCTGCCAGGCACAGCTGGGGAGATGGCAGAGCCTGAGGACCAAAATCAGAAGCCCGCTCAAGGCTGCCTCCAGCTGCTACACTGGCTGAAAGCTTAAGACTGAGTAGTTTAATATACGGGGGCTTCCCCAGATGGTTCAGTGGTAAAGAATCTGCCTGCGATGCAGCAGACTTGTGTTTGATCTCTTGAGTGGGGAAGATCCCCTGGAGGAAATGGCAACCCACTCCAGTATTCTTTCCTGGAGAATCCCATGGACAGAGGAGCCTGGTGGGCTACAGTCCAAAGGGTCACAAAGAGTCAGACATGACTGAGTGGTTTTATATATACCTGACCATGCCAAGCACTGTTGCCTCATGGGCAGAGTCCTGTTGTCCCCCCCCGGCAGGGACAGAGACACCTGGCCAGGCACAGGTGTGCTCTGCTACCCATACCCATGACTCTCCAGGTGCACTTGAACACACACTACTACCCCTGTGAGTGCACATGGTACCTGATGGCACACGCATCTACAGGGCAAACCTTACCTGCATACTTCGGCTGCAGGTAGAAGAGCCGGGCAAAGGAGAGCCTCTGCATCTCTCCTGGGGACAGAACATCGTACCTGCGGAAAGGGAAGGGGAGAGGCTTGCTGGAGGAAGGAGCATATAGCTTGGCTTCTGCACAGAATGGTCTGGGCAGGAAGAGGCCCCCACTGCAGACAGACTGTCCCAGGCACCCCCCTTTCCCACCAGAGCCCCACTCTTCACACGAGATGAGGCCAAAACTCTGTATGCAAGGATATGAATCAGGCCCCTAATGGGCCAGCAACGCCCTGGGATCTGGGGTCAGGAGTCAGCTCATCCCTTGCCAGGACCCCTGTGACCCACTGTCTTTAGGGGAGCTGTCTTTGGAGCATGCCAACCTCCTCCTTACCAGTTCCAATCGACCTGCTGGTCCAGACCCTCTGTCCTTGCCACCAAGCTGGACTGTAACACACCAAAGGGAACAATGGGTCCGTGGAAGGGCCCATCCCTGCCTCCTCCCATCCCGAGGACCACCTCTGTTCCACCATATACTCTACCCCTGCAGTGTAGCAAGCGGGGCCTTGGGGAGCAGTCTGCCCCGGGCAGAGAGGGGCAGACCATCAGCTACTGTTTAGACTTGCTGGAGCCTGGGGACCAGAAAAAGCAACCTGACATAGTGTTATAATTGTTTAAAAAACTGCTCCAGAGTGAACGCTGCTTGTTTCCAGTACCTGGCCAGCAGCTCCCACTGGTGATTTACATGCCCACCCCCAACCCACCCCCTTGCCCCAGCCTCAGACCTCCAGTCCCCGGCCAGGGACAGTGGGCCCAGCCCCACTGGGCCAGCACCTGTGTGCTCGGTGCTACCAGGTGGGCTTGGACCTCAGGGTCCTTGCCCTTTCTTACCAGGCCTGCCAGCTCCAAGAACCTCATGATCCTCTCATCATCAGTAGAACCTGCAAGACACAGAAGTCAGCGCCTCTGGGCGGCCAGAAGAGATGGGGCGCATCACGACAAGGGGCAGGCAGAGGTGGGGGCACCAGAATGGGGGCCAAGGCTCTGAGCGACAGGCTACAGCACTTAATAAACAAGGGAAGGGCCGGGGAAGGATGTGATCTGTCCCTTCCGTCCAGTGGGTGTCTCTCCTCTGCAGTGGGGAGACAGAACAAGATAAGGTCAGGGTACAGACCCCAAAACAGTAACCAGTCAGAGGTGGTGGAGGGGACCCAACCAGAAATAGCAGCCTGGCGGGGGGGGGGGCCTCCTCCAACAGGCAGAGAAGAGACGGTGGGATGGGGGACGTGTCCTGAGGGGGCCCAGCTTACCTGAGTCCGGGTAGATCTCCTTCAGGGGATATATCACCTGAAAAAACAAAACCACAGGAGCCTGGGGTAAGGGCCAAGGAGAGGTGGGACGGCACACAGCCCACCCTCGCTCGGAAACAGGAACCACCAGAGACCAGGCTCCTCCCCACCTGAGGAGAGGAAGAAGCATTCTGGGGCTGGGCGGGCAGACAGCAGGGAGGCCCCCAGAATCCAAGCTGGTGCTCATCAAACACATGTGATATTTGGCTTATGGCCCTCACAGGTTAGCCTGCCTCCAGGAGCTGCCCTGAGTACATGGCCTGACCCACAGATGTGAATATAAAACAGGAGCAGTCCGTCAGCTACCGTTGAGACTTGCTAGAGCGTAGGGACCAGAAAAAGCAACCTAACATAGTTATTATTGTTTTAAAAATTGCTACAGAGTGAATCCTGCTTGTTCCCCGTACCAGGCCAACAGCTCCCACTGCTGATTTATTTGCCCACGCCAACCCCCTCCCTCTCCCCAGGCTCAGACCTCCAGTCCCCGGCCAGGGACAGCAGGGCTGGCCCCACTGGGCCAGCACCCGTGGTTGGTTAACCAGGGGGGCTTGGGCCTTGGAGTCCTTGCCCTCACTTGCTGGGCATGGTTCATTTATACCCCACCTGCTACCCTAGCTCTCTAGGGCTGAGACCTGTCACCCCACCAGGGGCCGGGTTATGGGGTGGGGTGGGAGGAGTGGGCCCCGGGCTGACCTGCTCCCGAAGGGTCCCGTCAGTGAAGAAAGGCTTTTGGGGCAGGAACAGCACCCCGTGGGGTCCAAAGTCCGCCAGCATCTGCACTGAGCCTGCAGAGCCCACAGAAACCTTTGTTTGGGGATCTTCCAAAAGCTAACTGCCCCTCACTCTCCTCCAAGAGGCTTGATCCTTACAGACAGATGCACACACACACCCACAAGCACCCCAACCCCTCAGGCCAAGGCTGGCTCAGAGACGGGGCAGGCTGGTTCTCACCCCGTGCGCTTGCCCAGAGGCCACCCAGAACCCGGAGCAAGGAGGTCTTGCCGGTGCCCGTATTGCCTGTGATGAGCAGGCTCTGCCCCTCAGAGATCTTCAGGCTCAGGTCCTTGATTAAGGGTTTGTGAGAGGAGGGGGCGGAGATGCAGACCCGCTCGAGGAGGAAAGCTGTATCTGCTGGCTCTGTCGCTGGCCCTCCTGGGGCCCTGGGGTCCGAGAAGGGGGGAGACGGGGGAAAGAGAAGCACTGTCAGTGCTGCTGGGAGTGGGGGAGCCCCTGCGCCTCCGCGGCAAATCGCCTCTGGGCTGCCACGGGCTCAACTGTGGCCTCAGGAATCATATGCCGAAGTTCCAACCTCTGTACCTCAGAAGGTGACTGCATTTGGAGACAAGGTCTTTAAAGGGGTGAAAGTGAAAGTCACTCAGTCATGTCCGACTCTGTGTGACCCCATGGACTACACAGTCCGCGGAATTCTCCAGGCTGAAAGACTGGAGTGGGTAGCCTTTCCCTTCTCCAGGGGATCTTCCCAACCCAGGGATCAAACCCTGGTTTCCCGCATTGTGGGCAGATTCTTTACCAGCTGAGCCATGAGGGAAGCCCAAGAATACTGGAGTGGGTAGCCTATCCTTTCTCCAGGGGATCTTCCTGACCCAGGAATGGAACCAGGGTCTCCTGCATTGCAGGTGGATTCTTTACCAACTGAGCTATAAGGGGTGAGTACATTCAAATGAGGCTGTGAGGGTAGGGCCCTAATCCTGCAGAACTGCTGTCCTTTCACGAAGAGGGAGAGACACCAGGGGTGCACAAGCAGAGAAAACACCATGGAAGGACACCGTGAGAAAGCAGCCGTCTGCAAGTGAAGGAGCAAGGCCTGGGGAGAAACCAACACTGCTTGACCTTGACTTCCAGCCTCCAGAACCATGAGGAAATAATCTTCTGCTCTTTAAGCTACCCGGTTTACAGTACTGTGTTATGGTAGCCCTGGCAAACTGAGAGAGGTGATCTGGGCACGTGCACCATGGCAGGCTGGGCCAAGTCCTGCCCTTGGCTGGTCTTAATCAGTCTTACCAGCCACGCACCACAGTGGTTATCCCCTCTTGGCAGATGAGGAAACTGAGTCCAGTGGCTAAATAACCCGCTCAAGGGCACAGAGCTGCATCTGTCCAGTTCTAACGTCAGGAGGTTTCCTCAGCATCATAGTGCAACTGATAGTCAGAAGGGGAATGGAAATACTAACCCGTTTTGGAGTTTCTGGCTCTCCGTGGATAACCATCTTTCCCAAAGAACAGCAACTCCAGTTTCCTACAAACCCTGCCCCAGCAGCCCACCCCCGTCCCTGGGTTCAGGGATTGAAGTTTTCTTTCATGATAACTGCACGAAGTTTTCATTCTTAACAGAAGCAGCAGTTAGGGTGTTAGCGCCTAAGAAATTCCGCCTGTTTCCATTTTTCAAAGCTTACTCTGTATCCTCCATCCAAGCACCTCCTATGAACTAGGATATCCAATACCCACAACAATGCTAAGACAAAGGTTCCATGAACATCTTCCTTATGGATATGGAGATACTGAGAGCAGTTAGGTAATCTGCTCAAGAAAAGTGAGGATGTGAGACAAATCCTCAATGCAAAGGTCAGAAACATCCCAGAGCCTGCAAGGACACACAAATGAAGGTGCCTCCGGGCCTGAGCGGGGACAAAGAACAGGGAGGAAGAGGAGGGATGCTATCCGGAGATTTGTTAGCTCAGGCCCAGGGGGCTGTGTGCACTTTGCTTCTGTTGAGTTGGGGGATGGTGTAAATGAACACAGATGCCGCAAGAGCGACATGGATGGTGAACATTTACAACGTGCCTGCACACGACAGTGGTTTCTTTCTTTTGCTCCGCCGGACCCTCCTGCCCAGCTGGGGTTCCGTGGCCCACGTGGTCCATCACTGTGCTGCCAGCCCAGGGCTTACCTGGCCAAGTCCCACCGGCTCTCATCCAGAAACTTCCCATCCTGTGACTTCGGGGTCATGTCCAGCAGGGTCTCCTGAAGCTCCCCAATCCTGGGCAAGAAGTGAAAGCTTGAGGCAGCTCTAGGGGCCCTGGTGAAGGCCTTCCTCCTTTCTTCCTCTCACACCCACGAGTATTTGGTGAGGTTTTTTTCTGCTCCTTTTTTTTCCCCTCGGCTACTTCTCCCAGCAGCACACACTTTGCTCAGGACCCAGTGCAGCCGGAGGCAGCCTCACCTGTGTGTGTAGCCCGCCACGTCGGAGAGCGTGGTGGAGAGGTCGATGAGCTGGCTGAAGCAGCTGATGAGATACATGCACACGAAGGCGTTCTGGGCAGGACAGAGGGCAGAGAGCCCAGGCCTTGACTCTGAGGCCAAAGGGCAGGGGAGCAAGCGTGACTGGGGGCCGCGGGGGGGGGGTCCCAGGAGGGAGGCTTACCTTGCTGACCAGGCTGCTGAGCTCCGCGGGGCTCAGGTCTCCATAGACGCCACTGAAAATGGGGATCGCGATCACTACATAGCTCAGGATGCTGCCCAGGTAGTCAAACATGTTGATGCCAACTGTGAAAGACCCAAGAGACCCAGGGAGAAAGGCCCGGGCATTGAGCGTGTGCTCCAAGGGGAATAGGAGGCCAAGCAGTGTCAAAAGATTTCCCAGATCCTCACTCTCCAGAGGACACTCAAGCCAAGGAAAATTGATCAGTGCAGAGAGGGAGGAGGGGCTTGTGTGTGGGGGGGGGTGTGCCGTGGACTATCCCCGCCCAGTGGTTCCTGCCTCCGGGGCTCCCTGCACCTACTGTATAGCCAGAGCTCCTTGGACATCAGCTCCCTCTGGGTCTGAAGGAGTCGCTGCAGCCTGCGGTCTGTCCTCACGTGCTCCACATGCCCAGCCCTGATGAGAAAGGCTGGGATGTCCACGGGGTCTGGAGAGCCTCTGCCAGGCTCCTCACACTCCCCTTTCGGGACCAGGCCCACCCAAGTGATCTTTCCCGCAGACCCTTTCGGCCACTAGCAGTCAGCTATCGCGGTATTCACTCAACTTGGTATTGCCTGTGGTAAGAACGGGAACTCTACAGAGTGGGCAGACCTGGTTCAAATTCTGGCTCTGGCCAGTGACTAGCTGGATAACTAGGTTATTAAGACTCTGAGTCTTAGTTTACTCATCTATGAGATGGAGCTTACAATACCTATGTAATAGGTTAATGTGAAAATTTCTGATTTTAAAGTGCCAGGCATATGAGTGGCTCCCAATAAAAAAAACTGCTGTTATTAAACAAATAAACACTGAGCAGTCACTAGGTGGCAGGTTTGGTGCTAGTCAGCCAGACAGAGGTGGATAAAACAGCCCTGTCCTGGAAGAGCTCCCAGTGCAGGATGGCAGGCAAATGCATGCCTTCTTCACCTGAACATATGGAAAGTGTTACATAAGCCATGTGTCTCAGGGCTACGGAAGCAAACAGGCCTGATCTGTAAGGGAGTCTGGGAAAGCACCCAGGAGATGCTGACTTCAAGCTTCAAGGATGGGCAGAAATTCTCCAAGCAGAAAGGTTAGGGGAGGACAGAGAAGGAGTTTCAGATTTAGCACCAAGGACAGAGAGGCTGCAGAACAAACTCAGAGCCTCAAGAACCAACCTGCTTGCCCCAGGGCCCAAAGCTTCATGAGCAGAGGTTACAGAATCCAAAAACTGCTCCCCACAACAAACCTCTCTCAGGCATGCTGAGTGCATGCTAAGTCGCTTCAGTCGTGTCTGACTCTTCGCAACCCTATGGACTGTAGTTTGCCAGGCTCCTCTGTCCATGGGATTCTCCAGGCAAGAGTACTGGAGTGGGTTGCTCTGCCCTCCTCCAGGGGATCTTCCCGACCCAGGGACCGAACCCACATTTCTTGCATTTCCTGCATTGACAGGCGGGCTCTTTACCACTAGCATCACCTGGGAAGCCCCTCAACCTCTCTCATAGATTGCTAGAACTCTTGGTGACCCCCAAGCGGTGGCAGCTACAAACTGCAGCAGAGATGGACAGAAGAGCAAAGTCCTGGGGCTATTAGATCCAGGTGACCCAAGGACAAACTTCCATTCCTTAAACACCTCTGGGCCCTTACTATCAATCCAGAGTCCAGAGTCCTTACAGGAGGCAGAGTTCAGGGACCTGCCATGGCTGCAGGGGAAGGAATGGGATTTCACAACACGGCTGTCAGGACAGAGTCTGTGGGGAGCAGGTCTTCTGATCTGAGAGGCTCCACTCCCTCCCATGCTACAGAGATGCAAGATCAGCTGTGGACATCACCGGGCTTCGGGCACTGGTGGAAAGCCATTTTTTTACAGACAGAAAAGCAGAGGTAATGCCTTAGAGTCATGAGTAAGATGATGAAGCAGGCACTCATTTCACTTAGAGCAAATTCTGCCCCACGCTACACCACTAGAAGGAACAACTCATTTCAGAAGCAAACTCACGGACAGAAGGATGAGGCAGATGAGGACAGTGAGAGACACGGGGAGAGGGTCACAGCCAAGTGACCTGGCCCCTGGCCTTGGCGATGGTGGGAAAGTTGTATGATTCACCTTGCACTCTCTGCCATCAATCTCCCCTATCAGTTCTGACGAGGCAGACGGGCAACTATCTCCATGAGACTCACCTGAAAAAAGCAGCAGGCTCAGCATTCACCCGGATCTGCATGTGCTTGAACCTGGGCGGACCAGAAGTAAATGTGTGCTGATGGTGGGCAGGACTGGGCCCTCTCCTTTCAGAATCCTGGATCAACACGACCTCCAGGCAAAGAGTAACAGGGCTCCCCTTCAGCACTGTGGCTGCTTCAGCCCAACCCTTCCCCGGACTGTCATAAGGTGGGAAATCCCAGGCAGGGGTGAGGTGGCAGGAACCCTGCAGACAGGGCAGCCCCTTGCCTCGCTCCAAAGAGGGCAGGTGCGTGCCTGCTACCACCCCTCCTCCTCCCAAGGCCAGGTCTGGAGGAGGAGGCCAGGAAGCACAGAGCAGGACCTGGATCCATGGGCTGACTTAAATGAGGGCATCTGGAACAGAAGCACGTGAGAAGGCCAAGGGATGATGGTGACGAGGGCCAACCAGTTACTGTTCTCACTGCTGCCCATGCATCATCTCATTAATTCCCCTTACGATTCTCTCCACTGGGGACAGTACCATCTCCATTTTAGAGATGGGAAGATCTAAATTTAGAGGTGGAAGACCTCCCCCAAGAACACATGGCTAGTGACTGGCATAAGTGGCATTTAAACTCAGGCAGCCTTTTCCTAGATCCCATTCCTTACGTGTTATGCCCAGCCCAGAAACCCCTGAGCAAGGGAGACACACCTGAAATCCCCCTCCAGCTTCTCCTGCTGCACCAGCTTCGCCACAATGGGACCCATCAACACTCTGTTCACCACTGTTCCCAGGATGAAATACCCAAAGATGCTCACAGGCCCGAGCCAGCCGGTGCTGAAAGGCGGAGAGAGGGAGAGTGTGGAGAGGGACGTATGCCCGCAGGCCTCGGCCCTGACTCCTGCCCCGGTCCCATCTCAGAGCCCCGTGGAGCCTCTGCTCCTACGTGCGGGCACCTGGTACCTTGACAGTGACATACTACAGGGCCAGAGGGAGGGCCAGGGCCCGAACACAAGATGGGAACACTGCCGCGGGTGCAGCTGGGAGGAAGGGAAGACCTTTCTGGACCCTGACCTGGGAGAGCAGACTCCCCTCCGGCGTAAGAGTGAGGGCTCGGGGGAACCAGCGGGGTGGGGGGGGACGGGGAGCGTCGTCAAGAGGAGAGGCTTCACCTCCGGAAGCACTGGTAGGTGTAGTAGACGAGGGTGAAGGGGGAGATGATCAGCTTGCTGGCCATGCTGCTGAGCTGCCGACAGAACCGCTCCACATCCTGGCTGATGCGCTGGTCCCTGGAGCCAATGACACACAGTGACTGGACCCAGGGAGCTGCTCTGGGGTAAGAGCTAAGGCAGTTCCAGGTTACTTCTTATTCTGACCTTGGCTTGCAACGATCCCATGGGAAGAGGGACCCAGACAAGGGCTGGTCTCCTGAAGGCAAAGAGACCCTTAGGATCCTCAAACAGGGATGTGGAGAGTGGCTTCTTACGGTGCTTCAGTCCACCCCTCAGGAAAAAAATGGCAACTGAAAGGTCCAGCGCCCAAGAGGCCTGAGCCAGCTCCGAGCAGAACCAAAGAAGGACTTGAGGGTGGGTGACCCGAGTTTCTGGATAATCAGGAAAGCTATCTGGCTTATCTCACTCCTCCCAACCTCTCCCTCATGAGCCGGAGCCTGCCCCCATTTTAGCTATGTGGCTGTGGAAGCTCTGTATGGGTTCAGCCATGGAGGAGACACCTAGAAGAGAAAGCTAAGAAGCATAAGGGCGGGACTTCTCTGGTGGTTCAGTGATTGAGAATTCACCTTCCAATGCAAGGGGACACATGTTCAATCCCCGGTCACGGAACTGAAATCCCACATACCACAGGGTGACTAAGTGCGCATGCCTCAACTAAGACCCCATGGAGCCAAATAAATAAATAAATATTAAAAAAGAAGAAGCATCAGAGCCTCCCAAGAGCCTTTGCTGCAAAGCTCTGCATAAGCTGAGGAAAGGTTACCTCAGGCAACGAAGAGCTTGGAGGGGTGGGGAGTGGGGAAGAAATGAGTGTCAAGAGAGACTCCATACGTCTCATCCCAACACCAAGGCCACAATGACTCCTAACTCCCAGAGAGGTGTGAGCCTGGGCAAATCCCTTGCGTTTTCTGGGCCTCAGTTTCCTCACCTGTAAGGGAACCTGGGACTCAGTGAACCTAAGAGAGGTGATAAAATGGGGAATGGAATCCCAGACTGAGCCCTAGACAGCAGCAATTTTTTACTGTTGAAAATCAGAGAGTCGGTTTTCTTGCTTTTTTCTAGTAAGGACTTTTATCTCTGTCTTCAGAGGGCGCCTTGTTTGGAGGCCTAGGATATGAAATGGACAAAAGGGAGCTGCTCTTGGCCTCTTGTTTTAGCTTCAGGCACGCAGAGCACCCTCCCCCCATGGCTCCATGCAAAATTTGCAGATAACTGCAGATGACCTCACGGAGTCTCAGCAGGGCCTCTCCTGGGCTGAGTCAGCCCGGATGGATGAACCCCATAGAGGGTGGCGAGGACTGACAGGGGGCACCCACGGGTTATCGACGTCATCCCGCAGCACGTTGAGGGTGTAGTACACGCGGCCCTGGAAGTAGAAGCGGTGGAGGTGCTCGGTGAGGTCCTTCCTCCAGCTCACATACAGCAGGTTGCAGATGAACTGGTCAAAGCTCTTGAGCTGAGCAGTGGGGGAGGCAAGGGGAAGGGAGAGATGCATAATTCTTCCTGCAAGCGTCAGCTCCCAGCTCAGGCTGGTGGAAAGCCTCTGCCGACCAGTCCCAGCCCAAAGGGTGTCCACTCAGCACTGGGGCCTGTTAAAGCCTCAAGTCATGGGATTCCTCCCTTCCTCATTTACTCATGTGTTCATTCCTTCACCAGAGGCAAGGCCCTCCAGCCCCCACACGCTTCTGGAGATTGGGGACAGTATCTTCTCTTCCATTTATGTCTATTTTTCTGTCCCCACAAACCTGGAACAGGGTTCTATATACATAGGTGCTTACTGACAGAAGACCCAACAGAAGTGCTGAAGTGTGATGAGAAGTGGCTTCCGCAAGAAAACAGGTAGTGCAGCCTGACAGAGCACACTAGGCTTGAGTCCTAGCAGAACCCTGACTCTCATCATTTATGGAGCCTCTGTATGCCAAGCCAGAGGAAGGTAACAGTGAGTTCAGTTTAGTGAAAAAACAGACAGTCCCTAAGGGTGTAAGGAGTGTTAGAGCAGAGGCAAACTCAAAAGAATTAAAGAGACTTCCCTGATGGTCCAATGGCTAAGACTCCCAAGCTCCCAATGCAGGGGGCCCCAGGTTCGATCCCTGGTCAGGGAACTAAGATCTCACATGCCTCATGGTGCGGCAAAAAAAAAAAAAGTAAAAAAGAAAAGAAAAAAAGATTAGTAATTCAAAGGGGTGGAGTTGGGTGGAGGAAACATGAAAGAAAAGTTGAGGATGATCTGAAGAAGGTGACAGCAGAGGAATCGTGAAAAGTCAGCAGGCATTAAGCAAGTGAATGAGGGGTGGGGGGAGGAGGCCATTCCATGAGGAAGCAGCAGGTGCCAAGGCTGGGAGATGTGACAAGTGCCAGGCTCAGTCACAGCCTCAGCGCGTCAGAGGATAGCAACGGCTCTGGCTGCTAAGCCCGGTTTTCAGGGGCTCTGAGCTCCCTGAAGCAAGAGTTCTGAGAACAGAAGCAACAGTGATATTTTCTGTTAAATGCTAAATTACACCAGAACCCTGTGGCCGAGCCCCAAGAGCTTGAAACAATTGCGGAATTGGTTTCATGTGGGCCAACGGGCAAGATCAATGCCCTGCCTAGAGTCCTGACCCCGTGTTCCCAGAAGAGGGAGGGAACACAGGCGCACAGCTTGGTTCCTGCTTTCTGATGGCTAAGTCCCACCGGGACAGACATCATACTAGGCTGGAGGGGAAGAGAGATGTGGGGAGAAGACCTTACCATGGAGTTGAGGACGATGAGCACAACAGACAGGAATGTCAGGGTCTTAAATCCATTGAAGTCTTTGTTTCCTAGGACTCGGAAGTACTGACTGGGGATCAAGCCAACCTGGTAGATCACCAGTTGTTCTGGCAGGAGGAGGAGGAGTCAGGAATTAGTGACAAGGGGTGAGAAAAATCAAAGGAAGGCTTCTTCTCATATCCTTGTGTCATCAACACCCCGCAGAAGGAAAGGGACCCCATGAGCCTGGGTTCATTCACTTACCCAGTAGTGCCACACACAAAAGGGTCAGGAACATCAAGGCATTCTGTGATGACCAAGAGGGAAACAAAACCTTCTGTATCTGCAAAAACCGCTGGAGAAACTGCAGACCTAACCTGGGTCTGAAGAAGAGAAGAAGAGAGAAGCCTAAGAGGACAATGGAGCCTTAGAGAGCAGTGACTAAACTTATATACATCTGTTGTGGGCTGGGGCTGAGGCCACACAGAAAGAATGTTTTACAAATGCTGAAGACGGTAGCCTGGGAACAGACCAGGGGATTAAAAAGGAATTTCTTTAAGCTGACAAATGCTATGAAAGGTTATTTATCAAAAACCTATTGCTAAATTAATAAAGAAATTTTAGCCACAAGACAAAGAAACCCACTACAGCCATTTTCAAATAAGACCCCCAAACCAAAAACTAGAAAGCAGGAAAACTCACAACTTTAACTTAGAATTAAGTATTTTTGTTCAACATTGTGCCATAGATTCACAGACTTGGAGAAGGTATTTGCAGAATGGAAAATAAACAAGGTAATAAAATCTACGCATACAGGATACAGGAAATTCCTTCGTCAGGAAGACAGGAAATCCACAGACGAGTAGGAAAAGGATGTAAACAAGGGGAAATTCAAATACTTAAAAGAGGAAAGTTAACACAATGGAATACCACCTTACACTGATAACTTGAGACACATTAGAAAACCCAAACAATACCAAACTCTGGGTGGGTGGGGTCCGTGGTTGAGGAGAAACAGCAACCTTAAGGCAGTGGTGTTGGGACACTGAGTGTGATCACTCCGGAGAACAAAGTTAGCAGGATTAAGTGTGACCGAGCATCCTACCCTGGGGTGAACAATCCAAAGAAAAATCTAAGCAATCTAAGTGTCCATCACTAGGAGAATGTAAAAGTAAACTGCGGTCTAATGACCGCAGCACCACACATCACTCAGAAGTGAAAACTAGATTACTATAGCATGCATGACCTCAAAAAGACAATGTTGAATAAAATGTTATTTAAAAATCACAGCATGTTATGAAGTTGGAAGGTAGCTGTACCTTTTCCCCAAACAGGCCGGAGTAAGACGTCCCAAGGCCCGGCCCTCCTCCCCAGCCTCCCAGCTCACCTGGCGCCAGGGCGCGGCGCGGGCCCCCGGATCGCCATGAACAGCGACCTGACCGACGCGGGAGCCGGGCAGCCCCGGGGTCAGCTCCGGGCAGAGTCCGAGGAGCGCGCCGCCTGCCGAAGAGGGGCGGGGCCCGGGCCGGGGCGGGGCCGGACCCAGCTACCACCGAGACGGGCGGATAGAGAGGAAGGCGCAGGGCGACGCAGCGGCTCCCGGAAGCGGCCGACTTCTCTGAAAGAGCAAGAGCGCAGTCTGTCGACCCGGCGCCTAGAGCGCCCTCTCCTGGATGTGGACAGTTTCCCCTTAGGCAAGAAGCAAGGGAGAATGTGACCCAAGTATTTTTGACTCGAATTATACAGGAACCAGAGATGAAGTTGTCAACATCTGTTGGGTCATCGGAAAAGGAAGACAGTTCCAGAAAAACATTTACTTCTGCTTTATTGGTTACGCCAAAGGCTTTGACTGTGTGAATTACAACAAACTGGAAAATTCTTCAAGAGATGGGAATACCAGACCACCTGACCTGCCTCCTGAGAAACCTGTATGCAACAATTAGAATTGTACATGGGGCAACAGACTGGTTCCAAATCGGGAAAGGAGTAGATCAAGGCTGTTTATTGTCACCCTGCTTATTTAACTTGTATGCAGAGTACATCATGAGAAACGCTGGGCTGGAAGAAGCTCAAGCTGGAATCAAGATTGCCAGGAGAAATATCAATAACCTCAGATATGCAGGCGACACCACCCTAGAAAGCCTCTTAATGAAAGTGAAAGACGAGAGTGAAAAAGCTGGCTTAAAACATTCAGGAAACTAAGATCATGGCATCAGGTCCCATCACTTCATGGCAAATGGATGAACAAAACAATGCAAGCAGTGACAGACTTTATTTTTGGGGGGACGAAAATCACTGCAGATGGTGACTGCAGCCATGAAATTAAAAGATGCTTTCTCCTTGGAAGAAAAGTTATGACCTACTTAGACAGCATATTAAAAAGCAGAGACATCACTGCCAACAATGTCCCTCTCGTCAAAGCTATGGTTTTTCCAGTAGTCATGTATGGATGTGAGAGTTGGACTATAAAGAAAGCTGATCATAGAAGAATTGATGCTTTTGAACTGTGGTGTTGGAGAAGACTCTTGAGAGTCCAAGAAGGAGATCCAACCAGTCAATCCTCAGGGAAATCAGTCCTGAATATTCATAGGAAGGACTGATGCTAAAGCTGAAACTCCAATACTTTGGCCACCTGATACCAAGAATTGACACATTGGAAAAGACCCTGATGCTGGGAAAGATTGAAAGCGGGAGGAGAAGGGGAAAATAGAGGATGAGATGGTTGGATGGCATCACTAACATGATGATTACTTAATGTACATGAGTCCATTACTTAATTACTTAATTACTCAATGAGATTGCTTAATTACTCAGTGGACATGAGTCTGAGTAAGCTCCTAGAGTTGGTGATGGACAGGGAAGCCTGGTGTGCTACAGTCCTTGGGGTTGCAAAGAGCTGGACATGACTGAGTGACTGAACTGAAGTGATACATGTTTCACTGGAGAAAAGAAAGGCTACCCACTCCAGTATTCTGACCTGGAGAATTCCATGGACAGTATAGTCCATGGGGTTGCAAAGAGTCAGATACGACTGAGTGACTTTCACTTCACTTCATACATGTTTCATACATTCTCCCAAAGAGACCAGAATGATTTTTTTTTCTCTTTGACTGCACTGTGCAGTGAGGCTTTTGGGGATCTTAGTCCTCCCACCAGGAATTGAACCCGTGCTCTTGCAGTAACAGTGCAGAGTGCTAACCACTGGATTTTCAGGGAATTGCCTAGAATTATCTTTTAATAACACCTTTTTAACAATTTCAATTAGAATAAAATCCAAATATTTCTATGGCACAAGTCATCGGGTCCTCTCACCTTGGTCTTCACTGAACAGGCCACTTTATTTTGGTCTCAGGGTCTTTGCCTGGATCACTCTTCTCCCTAGCCTAAAGCTTTCCATGACTGGCTCATTCTCATCATTAGTTCAATAGGATGTCAGCTGCTCACTCTACCCAGGATATGCCGTCCTTGCCCCGCCATTCACCATTACAATACACTTTTATTGTCTTCATGATAGTTATCCCTGTCTGAAATCATCTTGTTTCTTTGCTTTATTGCTTGTCTTCCTTTATAAGAATACATTTCATTGAGCAGGAACTCTGTCTTGTTCATTGATGTATTCCCAGTACCACAAACCCTGCTACTAGGTGTGAGGTAAGTGCTTAATATATATTTGTTAAATGTCAAATGAACAAAAAGCTTGTCAACTGGCTGATGACGAGCAGCACGATCTCCCAGGGCCCGAAGTTTGAATCTGGATGTACCTTTCCATCTTTCTTCAGTCTTTAAGTGTCAAGTATATTCCAGACACTCAACAAGATACACATATCACCTGTCTTCTTGGAGCTGACAGTCTAGCTGGGAAGGTAACCAGCTGACAGTATTACTTGTCTTTGTGAAGTGCTGTGACAAAGGAACCATACAGCAAGGTTTCTCAGTTTCGGCATTATCGACTTTGGGGGCTTGATAGTTCTTTCTTGGGGGAGTAGAGAAACTGTCCTGTGTATGGTAGGATGCTGAGCAGTATCTCTGGCTTCTACTCACTAGATTCCAGCAGCACTACCCTAGATCCAGTTGTGCCAACCAAGACTGTCTCCAGACATTGCCAAATGTCCCTTAGACAGTGGGGGTGGAGAGGAGCAAAACCCTAGCTTTGTCTCACTCCCTCTACCTCCAGCACTGAAAACCAATGTCTCAGAGCCATAGAGAGGGACATCCAGCTCAGGATGGAAAAAAGGGGAGAGAAGAAAACTAAGTGATTCCTAGACATGGCGAGAGTGTCACTTATTCTCAAGTGTGATTTCCTAAGTATGTCTTTGTTACTTTGAAAATCAAAAAAATAAACATGTCAGGAGACAGTTTCTGAAAAATTAATAAGGCAGCCAAAGTATCAAGGCAAACAACCTCAACCTGCTAGGAAAATCCCTGTTTACAGCTCTCATTGCCTTTCACTCTCAAAAGTATTCTGGTTTGGTGTTTGTCCCAGGGCCCCTTAACACTGTTTATTACTTTAAACTTTACAGAATGTTCTATATATCACAGCATTCATTAATATTTCCATTTATATTTCTAAATTATCTTTTAAATAATTTCCAGCACTTTAATCCTGAAGTAGGGTAGTGGAAACCTAACGAAACACCTAAAATTTAAAGAAATAATTTTTTAATATCAGATACGTCTGTTAAAATTTCCCATTGTAACTGCGATGTTTCCTTTCCTTTTTTTTTTAATTGTTTTTAAAAAATAAAGACCCAAATAAGGTCTACACATTGTAGTCAGTCTATACATCTTCTAAAACTCTTAATCTATAGCTATAGTTTCCTTAATCTATAGCTTCCTCACCCATCACCCTAGACTAACCACTGTTCTCTCTCTCCTGTTTGCAGAAACCTCCTAACTGGTTTCCCCAATTGGATTCTGGCTGCTGTTCTAATCCAGCTCCTACATGACAGCCAGGGGAGACTGCCAAAAACAGATCAACACTTTGCTTAAAACCCTTCGGTGGTTCCAAAGTCTCTAGCCCCGCTGGCTCTGCTATCCACTCCAACCTTTTAAGGCACCAAGGAGACAACCTTGTTCCCTCCTGTTCATTTCTACTCTTCCTTCTGTCTCCACAGTAATGTTGCTTCTCAGAAAAGTCCTCTCCAACCGCCTTCTCTAAGGAAGGACTCTATTATTCCTTCCCATAACACCCTGTTTTTTTTCTCCTTAAGGCACTTATTGAATCTTGGTATTATATTTTCATTTTATGTGTTTACTTCATGAATGCCTCTCTCCACAGACTATCAGCTGCAGGAGGGCAGGGACCATGTCCACTGTGTTCACCATTGTCCAGAAGCACTCTGTAAGGACACAGTAAATCTTTGTTGAACAAAGTTGAGCAAGACAGTCCTTGACCTCACAAGGCACACAGGCCACTGTTTACTAGGAAGACTGAAATTCCCCCTTTCCAGCTGCCAGTCTTAGGGCTGCTTTCTCACTCTCACGGAGACAAATTGGTTAAAGGGGAAAAAAAAAACAGGCAAGTAATTTGGTAATAAATATCAAGTTTTAGATGATGCCTAATTTCACTCCCAGGACTTCACCTATGGATACAGGAGCACAAAGGGTTGGTCTGGAGGATGCTTCTGTGGTGTGGACAGGTGACAGCGAAACCCTAGAAAGAAACAGAATTCCTACCAGAGGAGGAAAGAGTTTAAAAAATATGACACAACCACTTTTGGAATGTACTTTGCAGCCCTTAACAAGGATGAGAGAGGCTACAGGGCACAGTGGTTCAGAACATGGATTTCCGAGCCAGATTACATGGATTCAAATCCCTGCTCTACACTTAGTATCTGTGTGACCTGGGGCAAGTTGCCTTAGTTTCCTTCTCTGTGAAGTGGGATGATAATCATTGTGACATCAGAGAGCTGTGGGGGAGTATCTAAACAAGAGCTGGCAGTGATCAGAGCTAAATGCTATTTTATATAGCAACATGGGAGAGATGCCCGTGTTATATTGTCTCATTCATTTGTAATTCTAGTTTAATTGAAAAATGTAAAACACACATGATAAAAAATGTCCACACAGGATAGGGCATATTGTGAAAAATAATATGTTTATTTTTCTTGCTCCAGGGGAAATGACTGTTCACACCTTCTTAGGAATCTTTACAAAAATATTTCATGCATAGGCAAACTTTGTGATTATTTTTCACACACACCTTTTCCTTTTGAAGCTTGCTTTCTAGGTTTTATAATATATCTTGGAGATGCTTCCATAACACACAGTCCCCCCCCTCATTTCTTCCCACTGCATAATATTCCACTATATAGAGAAATTATTTATCTAGTTCTCTATTACTGGATATTTGCTATTACATAGAATGTTGCAGTGTATATCCTTGGATATAGCCAAAATATGAGTAATTTTAAAAGATGGCATATTTCATATTTTGTTTGAAAAAAAGCATATTTGTGTGTGCATGAGCATACAGCTATTTAAAATTATTGGAATCTGTAGGAATTAGGAATGCAAGGAATGGAGAGAGCAAAAGACAGTTTGAACTAAAGAGCTTGCATTTTTAAAGTGGGTTCTTTTTTAAAAAATGTGACCAGCACAGTAAAACCTTCCCAGAGGTTGTCTCTCAATAGAGAAAAAACTACTTCCTTCATCTTCTGACCCTCCCAGCTCCTGGTTCACACCTCAGTAACAGACAGAGGTCTTCCTTCCTGTCTCCCTGCCAGTCTGCCTATTCATCCTCATGTCCTGTAATACCCAGCCCAGTGCGTGGCACAGAGGTGTTCAGTAAACAGTTCTGGAATGAATGAAGTGACTCTTCTGACCCCAGTTTGCCTGTATATAAAATTAGGATGGAAAAGTGGACTCATGGCCATCCTGGGAAATTACTGATCACTGTGGGCGCTCTTGAAAAAGATGAATCAGTGTGTAAAAATACTCAAAAATAGCCGCTTAATCTGAAATTTATCCTATGGGCTGACCAGGTCAAAACAGCCCTCGGTGTAGCTGGTTCAAAGGCTCGTGGCCAGCTTTCCCCCCCCCCCCCCCACCGAGGCCAGCCTGTTAAATGTGTTCCCAGACAAAAGGAGGACAGAGCAGGAGGGATAAAGCTGTGAGCAAGCAGAGCCCTGCAGTAGATCTTTTAGATCCGAAACCATCTGGGCCTGTCCCCGCTCCAGAAGGAAATCATTTCGGAAAGATTTATCCCCTGAGCTGTATGTCTGCTAGAAAGTAGAAGCTTTCAAATTAGAAATCGCTCAAGGACTCCCTGAGTGGAGAGTAGTCTTAGAGGAGTGATGAGCCGAGACTGACAAAAATGATAATTCATTCGGCATTCAATGAATATTTACTGAGCGCCTACTCTGTATGTGCCAGGCATTGTTTCAGGTGCTAGAGATACAGCCGTTTCCAAAGTCCTTGTCTTCAAGACCTGAAACAGATACCTACAATAAACCAAAAAAGAAAAGAAAAATGATGTTAGATGTGCCAGGGTGTTAAGAAAGCTCTAGCAGGCGTCACAGGTTGAATCCTTGGGGACGCACACCCGGAGATGTTGAGCACCGTGAAATGTTCTAGAATCACCTCTGAGGAAGGGAGTGGAAGGGAGCAGGATTGGGGAGAGGTAGAAATCAAGCTGAGAAGCAGCTCCAACAACAGACTCAGCAGACTTCATGGGGAGCTCCAGAGCTAAAATGGCCCATCTGCGTTACCTCCTTTCCACTTGGCCCCATTCCTTTCCTGGATGTGGGCTACCTAGGGAAGGTCATGATCTTGGGCGAGTCCACTCTGTGGCTGAGGCGATTCTTAAAGGGACTGACAGCTCAAGGCTGTCTGCTGACTGTACTTGGAGCAGCTGGGGTGACGGTCCTTCCTCAAGGAAGGAAGTCCAGGCTGCGCGTCTCTGTGTCTGTCACCCAGGGTGTGGGGGGACAGAGAGGGACTGGGGTGGCAGCACTCCTTGGGAGAGAGAGGTCAAGGAAGGCCTCTATGGCAGGTTTCTTTCTTTCTTGGTCATGCTGCGTTAGTTCCCCCAACCAGGGTGCAAACCCATACACCTGCTTTGGGAATGTGGAGTCTTAACCACTGGACCACCAGGGAAGTCCCTCTCTGGCAGGTTTAAAGAGCAATCCTGAGTGAAATGAGCGAAGGAGACACAAGGATTCTGAGAGAGATGGAATGGAAGTAGGGAACCGAAATGGAAGTGGAGAGCCAGCTAGGAGGCAAATCTCGTATTTCAGAAATAGTTAACGGATGAGATTATGGAGTGGAAGGAGTAGAAAAGGGTTTCCCAACCAGGGTGATTTTGCCCTACTCTCTCCCTCCATACTACTCAAGCTAAGGACATTCGGCAATGTTTGGAGACATTTTTGGTTGTCACACCAGGGGGATGCTACTGACATCTACTGAGTGGACACTAGGGGTGTTGGTAGGCATCCTACAATCATGCACAAGACAGCACCCCACAACAAAGAATTACCTGTTCCAAAATGTCCAAAATGGGACTTCCCTGGTGGCCCAGTGGTTAGGACTCCACACTCCCAATGCAGGGGGGCCTGGGTTCATTCCCTGGTCAGGGAACTGGATCCCACCTGCCTCAAGAGTTCCCATGTGTGCAACTAAAGACCACAACTAAAACCCCCAAGTGCTGTGTCTAAGACTCAGCACAGATAAATAAATAAATGCTTTAAAAAAAAAATGTCCAAAGTGCCGAAGCTGAGAAATCTTTCTTTAGAGAAAATGACAACTACTGAATTGGGGATGTATTTTGAAAGTAGAGCCAACAGGTAATGTGGATGTAGGGAACGCAAGAAAGAGGAATTGAGTGATTCACCTGAATGAATGATGGTAGCATTTACTGAGATGGGGAACTCTGGGAAGAACAGATTCTGGGTGGGGAGCAGGTGGTTAATTCAAGAGTTTGTTTATCAACAGGTTAAATCTGAGATGCCTGTTGAATACTCAGTGGTGATTTTTTAGAAAAGTTATTTCAATTTTTTATTTGTTAAAAATCATTTATTTTTGGTTGCACTTGGTCTTTGTTGCTACGCATGGGTTTTCCCTAGTTGCAGTGAGCGGGGCGGCTACTCTTCGCTGTGGTGTTCGGGCTTCTCACTGTGGTGGCTTCTCTTGTTGTGGAGTCACAGGCTCTGGGCGCCTGGGCTTCCTTAGTTGCAGCATTCGGGCCCAGTAGTTATGGCACCTGGGCTTTAGTTGCCTGTGGCAGGTGGAATCTTCCTAGACCAGGGATCCAAGTCACGTCCTCTGCATTGGCAGGTGGATTCTTATCCACTGCGCCCTCAGGGAAGTCCTCAGGGGTGATGTTATTTATGCAATTGGCTGTTTGAGTCTGGAACTCAGGGAAGATGTCTGAACTGGGAACTCTAGATGTGGGGCCATCAAAACAAAGGCAGGATTTAAAATCAGCATTCTATAAGAGGTCACCTAAGGAGTGAATGTAGATTAAAAGGAGAAGAGGTCAAGAGACTGAGCTCGAGGGGAATCCCACATTCAATTGTAGAACCTGGAGAGGGAGAGGGAGAACCAGCCCCTGAGTTGGAGAAAGAGCAGGAGGGAGGTAGAACCAGGTGAGCCTGGGGTCCTGGAAGCCAAGGAAAGCAAGCCCTTCCAGAAGCATGGCTGGATCAGCTGCACGGACTACTGCCGAAGGATGCAAGTGAGATGGGAATTGCCCACTGGGATTGCATTGTGGAGCTTGTCAGTGACCTTGACAAAAACAGCCTCCATGGAGTGGGTTCAGGAAAGACAAAGAGGTAATACAAATAGAAGCGGAGGTTACAGGCAATTCTTTCAAAGAGTTATGCCCTAAACAAGGAACAGATAAGACACCAGTAGTTAGAGGAAAATATGGAGTCAAAGTAAGATATTATAACACGTTTGTAGGCTTAAGGGAAGATCTAGTAGAAGGGGAAAATATTTGATGTTAACTTCGTTTGCATACTTACTACATCTCAGGGGCTGCATTAGGCATTTCATTTTATTTAATTTAAACTGTACATCAGACCAATGAGGTAGACCATGTTGTTTTCCCCATTTCAGAGAAGTCATAACTTGGGCAAGGAGAGGATGGTTGGGTTACATGGTCATGGTTCCACGGCTAGTAAGCCAGAGAACTTGAATGTAACAAGGATATCTGGCTCTGGAGCCCAAGTTCTCCTGCTCTTCTTCATCTGAATTCATCTCTTGCTGCAGATTTTAACCACTGGCTAAACTTTATTATCATTTGTTTCCTCCTCCAGAGGAAAATGAAACTACTGACCCTGAAGCTGATCCCCTGGGTTTTGTATCTGGCTGCTCCCACCCTGAGCCCCTCTGCTTCTGGAGCAAATCTGTCTACCACAGCCCACCCCAACCATCACCCACCCCTACTGTGTCAGTCTCCTGCAGTGAAACAGGAGCTCCTCAAGGACAGGGGCTGAGTCTAATTTGTCCAACTCATTTTTCTCATCCTGGTTGGCAGGACAAGCCCTCAAACAATAAATGTTTGTCAAGGAGTTGAATGAGTGTACTGGATGTTGACTGAATGAATGTAAAACTTACTAAGAATATTGGAAGCCATAAGATGGCTGAATATGGGCATCTAAATTTACAAGCTGGATATACACAAAAGTGCTCTCAAAAGTCAGGGGAATGGGGGTTTGAGGGTGAGGGTGCTTTTTAAAAAGGCTGCACTTCCATATGGGGCTTCCCTTGTGACTCAGCTGGTAAGGAATCCGCCTGTAATGCAGGAGACCCTGGTTCGATCCCTGGGTTGGGAAGATCTGCTGGAGAAGGGATGGGCTACCCACTCCAGTATTCTGGCCTGGAAAATTCCATGAACTGTATAGTCCATGGGGTCACAAAGAGTTGGACACGGCTGGGAGACTTGCTCCCCCCACTTCTACGCTAGTGGTGTGTCGAGATGGAGTCCAAGTGCCAGTACAGGAGGTTTCTTCCCTTTCTGAAGAATTCCAGGGTCTTATAGTTGGAAGGCCAGAGAATCAGGCAACTTGCATTCCAGTCCACATTCCCCACCTCCTTACCATCTGGATAGGATTGGCAGACAAAATATTGCATGAAATATATGATATTTGCTATACTAAAAAAATATTCTAAATAAATATATGAAATTTAGCCTAACTAGGCTCCTATATTTCCTCAGTCTGGCAGCCTGCTAGCTGGTGACCTTGGCCAAGCTGCATAAAAAATCTCTTGAGTTGAATTCAGTCTCTGTATCTATAAAATGGAGAAATCTGAGTTTTCTTTATTGTCAAGAAAATTAAATAGGGTCTGCAAGTAGAGTACTTAACACAGCAATTGGCACATGGTAGTGCCCAATATATGAGCTAGTTGACTTCATGACATTTACTTTAATTTCCTTCTCTTCTAGTGCGTTAAAATCTAATCCATCAAATTAGGTTTATGCCCTAGCTTTTCAGAACTGTATCAGTTAGTTAAGTGGTCAGTTAACGTGAGTTTGGGCAGCTGGCTTGGATGGTGAGGGATGAAGACTTCTGGACTCAGTTCAGGCCCCAAAGAGGATTAATGGAGGATCCAAATTCTCATTCCACCACTAATTTCTCAGTTATATCTTGAAGTTCCCCCCAAATCATCACACCAGTAAAAGAAAGCTGTGATTCTTCCAGAAACCAGTAGGGGGCGGAGTGTGTCCGTTTGGGGATAGAACTGTGATATAGTAGGATCGGTAAACAGCGCCAGAGGCAGATTTTCACATTCCTTGATCCCCTGGAGAAGGAGATGCCAACCCACTCCAGTACTCTTGCCTGAACAATCCCATGGCTGGAGGAGCCTGGTAGGCTACAATCCGCGGGGTCACAAAGAGTCGGACACGACGGAGCGACTTCACTTCACTTCCCTTCACTTTTAGAGGATGATGGAGGGCCTGAGAAGGCCCTGGGGAGGATACTGGCCAAAGGGCCCTCAAACCAAGAAAATCAGCTACAGAGGACCAGCCCCTGAGGGTAGATTTCTACCCCGTGTAGAAACAAAAAGAGAGTTTGTGTGTTGAAAGACACCTAAAAGCCAAAAACAGGTGACAGACAAAAAACTGCAAATTGTATAACGAAGAATTCCAGAATGCATTAATTTCTCCCAGTTCAGTTTAGTTCAGCCGCTCAGTCATGTCCGACTCTTGGCGATCCCATGGACTGCAGCGTGCCAGGCTTCTCTGTCCATCACCACCTCTCGGAGTTTGCTCAAACTCATGTCCGTTGAGTTGACTTTAAATCAAACTGTTAAATCAAAAGGAGAAAAATGGTTAATAGATACAAACAGACAATCCATATAGGAAATACAAATGGTCAATAAATGTATAAACAAAGGATTAATCTCTCTAGTAACAGGGAAATACAAATTGAAACAATATTGCAGGGAGTTTTGGCCTTATTTTTCTACAGTTATTAAGGAGAATAACCTAATAGTCATTGAATACCTTTTCTGTGCCAGGCGTTGTGCTGATAGCTCCCTAAACATTAACTCAGCACTTACTTAATTTGTACAGAAACCTTGAGAAGCAGAAACAAACAGTATTCCCTTTTACTATAGAGAACTGCAGCTCAGAAAGGTTAGTAACTTGCCTGGAGTTCACTCAGCTCTGAAGGGCACAGCAGGGCTCAGACCCAGGCTTCCTTCCTCTCCTGACACTGGTTTTTCTAGGACTTCAGTCCAGGCGCTATCTCATGCTTGAATACAGTGCTTTGGGGGAGGCCCTGGAAACTGGGAACCCCAAGCAACCAGAGAGGAATGGAAAAGTAAAAACAAACAAAAAAACCGAGAAAATCTAACAGCCTTGTAAGTATGGCTGGTGAAGCAGATTGGAAAGTAGGGGTTTGGGGAAAGGATGACTTGAGAGTTTGGGTTTGGAAGGGCCAGCTGGGGGGCAGGGAACCAGTGGCCTGCCTCAGTTTTAAGCAGGATGGAGTCTGGCTGGCCTGAAGTTTCACAGCCTCAGGGATTGGAACCCAAGGAATCTGTTTGCTGTCCACTGCATGCTGAGTTGTAAATTCTCATTTCTAAACCTTCTAGGCGGCTGGAGTCCGCGACTCCCTCCCCCATCTCGCACCTGCTGGCAGCGGGGGCTCAGTGAACGGACAAGTTCCCTGAATTCTTACCCCTTCCCCCAGCTTTTACATAGCCAAGCCCTGGGACAAAAGGCGCCTGGGGCCTGGGGCTCCTTCTCCGGGCTCCTGCCAGCTCCAGGGAGTGCCAGACGGCTGGAGCCATTCCTCATCGCACCATTTACATTTTTTACAGCTTCTCTCCTAGCCCCCACCTCCTTCTCCCTCAGGGCCATGGCCAGGGCTGCTGGTCCACTAGGCCCCAGGAGTCTCCTCACAGTTTCCTGGAGGTTGAGGGCAGTGGCCTGTGAAACACACAGCCAGGGCCGCAGAAATACAGATGGGGCTCCATGCTGGGCCCACATCCTAGAATCCTGGGCTGAAGGCAGCCCTTTGTTCGGGACAGTTTATCCCCTCCACCCAGTAGCAGCGGTTGGAATTTGCTTCCCTGATTCCAGGCCCCACAAGGTGACTTCCCTGTAGGATACTGGTCCCTATCTTTCTTGCATGACTCCCTAATCCACTGATAATGCAGCTATTATTTATTGAGCACCTACTGCGTGCCAGGGACAGTGCTAAATGCCTTTGCCTCTGTTCCTTTATTTAATTCTCACAACAACTCAAGATGAAGTAAGTGTGGACTCTGTTTTCCCCAGATGAGGAAAGAGGTTCAGAGAGGACAGGCTCATCCCAGGCCTCTACTCGGTCAGCTGCCAACCAAGGGTCAGCAGTAGTGCCTGGATTTGAACCCACACCCCTCACCTTGACTGTGAATCTGAGGATCTATTGGGCAACTCCTCCCTCAGACTCTCTTTTACAATCCCCCAGTCCCTGTTGTTAACCTGTTTACCAGCTGGCTCTGAAGTCAGACAAGACATCCTTCTGATCTTTCCTGGTCCTCAGGTCGGGCCCCAGTGGGCTCCCCTTGCCCTCCAAGGTGGCCGATACAGAGGCCCACATTTTGTTTCAGACAGTAATTTAGTAAGGCAGGCCAGGACAAAGAAGAATTATTTCTCACTTCTGTGCAAGGCCCTGTGGAGACTCAGGCCTGGCTCTGTTTTTGCGGCTCCCTGACCCTCTCCATCTCATGCAGGCCCTTGTGGCCTGAGCCGAGCTTCAGACCAAACCAGTGCTGCCTAGTTCTGACTGCCATGTTCCACATCTCCTAATAGCCCCCCAAAGTGCTTCCCACTTCCTAGGATATGGGCCAACACATCAAAAGACACCCTGCAGGAAAAGGAATGAAAACTCTGGACCCTGGCCACCTCCTGCCTCAGACAGAAAAGCTGAAATATAGCCACAGAAGTGGTCATGGTTTCGGTTAGCTCAGCCAGTCCTCAGCACCCTCAAAGGGCCGAGTGGTCCTGTCCCTTAAAGGGCTCAGAAGCCACTTCAGCCTCAATTCTCTGTGTGTGCCTAGCAAATGACAACACAAAGTACTTCCTTCATTCATTTTCTAAAACCTAAGAAAAATACATTAGTATATAAATACTTCTCTACCTATTATGTCCTCTGATAAGCAATTCCACTTTTTGAATCCTGCGATGTGTGTAAACATGTCTCCTACAAGTTTTTTTGTAATAGTGAAAAAGTGGAAACAACTTAAGTGTCCAGTTCCAAAGAATTGATTAAATACATTATTGTACCTTCCTCAGTCAAATATCCTGCAGCCACTAGAAGGTGTGAGCTAATTTTATAGGCACCCACCAGGAACGTGATCCATGACATATTGTTGGGTGAAAAGAAGCATGTAGCAAAACAATACATAAATGACATTTCATTTTTGTTTTAAAAATGTATTTATTAAGGTGGAAAGTAGGTAATTTTTTAACTTGAGGATTTAGGACAGTGGTTCTCACGTTAACTGCACATTGGCATACCCAGGAATTAAAAAGATCCAGAGGTGCTGGCTCACTCTAGACCGTGTGTTATATATCACAGTCTCTTGAGGAGGGAGGCAGTTTTTTTAACCTCCCCAGGTGATTCCAATGAGCAGCCAACTTGGGAGAGACTACCTTCAAAAAACAGAAGGAAGGAAATGTTGACTCAGAAAGAAAAATGAAGTTGTAAGCTTTTTACATGAAATCTACGTAGATATTACCTACTCTGCTCTTTCTGGGGAAAGAAGGAGGTTGGATTGCTGTGAATCATTACTAACCTTCTGTAAACATTGAGTTAGATGAGCTTAGCTCTGAGTGATATCAAACTTTCTGACGACACAGGTGTTCCAGAAGTTGACCACTTCAGGAGATGAAGTCTCCAAGGGCAGAAGGAAGGTTACGCTAGCTCATCTTGCTGCACTGTGGGCCTTATTAGTAAACGGGGACACAAATGAAACACTTTACACAGGGCCTGACATGGTGGAGGTGCTTAATAAGTGGTAGCTTATTAATTTTCAGGAACGGAAAGAGCTCAGAGACGATCTTGTACCTACTGGGTTTCCAGGCATGTGTACGTTGTGTCCTGTGATCCTTCCAAACAAGCCTCTGAGGCCAACTTTCATATCCCCATTTTAAAGACGAGGAAGCCAGGGCTGACTGGGATTGGCATCTTGTAAAGAACCCGCCTGCCAATGCTGGAGATGCAAGAGATGTGGGTTCAATCCCTGGGTTGGAAATATCCCCTGGAGAAGGGAATACCTACCCACTCCAGTATTCTTGCCTGAAGAATTCCATGGACAGAGGCGCCTCATGGGCTACAGTCCATGAAGTTGCAAAGTGTTGGACATGACTAAAGACACACACACACACACACAAACTAGAATTAAAGGCAGTTGTGCCCAAGTGTGTATTTTCTACTTTGCTTCCCACCCTCTGTTCCTTCTTAGGGACCTTTGGGGCAGGGGTTTAACCGTGACTAGGCTTCTCATGTTTAGACTCTAGGGAAGGGAGTGTGTGGTCAAGTTATCTGGGATCACGCCACTTAGAGATGACAGGACACCTTAAAAGTCTATGCCCAAAAGTGGTTCTGGAAGGCCTGAACTTGAAAGCCACACAATGAAAGAAGAGTTCTATCTCTGAAACTGAAAGAAATGTTAAGGGCTTATGGTATTTGCTCTGCACAGCAGACAGATCCAGGCAAAAGACCCCTCCCATGTCCTACCCAAATCTTCCATCCACACCTCCCTCAGAGCAGCTGCTAGAGTCTGGTTTTCACACCAGTGTTTCCTGGCCCAGCAGGCAAGTTTATCTTCTCACCTCAGAGGAGTTGGTTCTGTTCCTGTTCTTTTTCACTTCCCTTGAAAGAGAGGTGCTCTTGGGCTTTGCCCTATCCTCTTCCCTCTTTTCATGCCAGTTGAATCAAATATTCAGAACTAGGGATCTGGGGACTTCCGAGATGGTCCAGTAGCTAAAGCTTTGCACTCCCAATGCAGGGGGCTTGGGGTTCAATTCCTAGTCAGGGAACTAGACCCCACTTGGTATAACTAAAAGATCTTATGTGCTGCAATGATCGAAGATCCTGTGTATCACAACTAAGACCCCGTGCGGCCTAAAAAAAAAAAAAAAAAGGCAGGGATTTATTGTGTATCTACCATAACCGTCAATCCTGAAGAGTGTACCTTAGATTATCAAGTCTTCCAGGAAGTCTTCCCTAGTGGCTCAGATGGTAAAGAGTCTGCCTGCAGTGTGAGAGACCTGTGTTCGATCCCTGGGTCAGGAAGATCCCCTGGAGAAGGCATTGGCTAACCCACTCCAGGATTCTTGCCTGGAAAATCCCATGGATGGAGGAGCCTGGCGGGCCCCAATCCATGAAGTCACAAAGAGTCAGACAGGACTGAGAGACTAACACACTCACTACCAGGGAAGCCCAACAATGTATATAACTGATATTATATAAGTTATTATATATAACTAATATATTAATTGAGACTTTTTTGTATGACAGTCATTGAACTAGATACTTTACTTGTGTTTTCCCCATTTAATTCTTATTACAATCCTTTGAAGTGATTATCACTATAATCATTTTGCAGAGGAGGAAACTGAGGCTCAGAGAGGTTAATTCATTCATGGGATACATCTGAGGATTAAACTTGCATTTATTAGATTCTGAAGCCAATGCTCTTAATTACTTTCTCTACAGCCTCAGAAAATCTGAATACAGATGGTTTTAAACAGTAGTTCCTCCCTTTTACAAATCTTTTTTATTTACCACAAGAATACATTCAAAAATGCAAACAAAGCTGAAGTGTGCTAAGTTAAAAAGCCACTTTTTTCCACAAACAAAACTCACCTGTGTTTCTCATTAGTCTGACCTTTCTAAAGTCTTCTAGACTGCTTTCTGTTCACTGAACATGTGTATATACATATCAATTTTGCAAAAGTAAGCTCAGAACATTTATTTTACTCCAAACTCCCTCTTTAACATGGCTATCTTTCCAGGGTGGTTCACGCAGATGTATTCACATACTGGGAGCAGGTAAAACAATTGACTACTCCTCTCTTCTTAAAATATTCTGTCTGGATTTTTCTTTCCACCTCTTTGCTTTTTTCCTCTCGCTGACTCTAACGTGTAGTCCCTTTTCTTTCTCTCCTCTTCCTCCCCTTCTTATTCTTCTCCATTGGCGCTAGAGCTCATCTATCTATATACTAACAACTTCCAGACTTACTTCACTCTTTACCTGGAACAGGGCAATTTTCTCTGTCTTCAACTTGCTTTTTTATTAATTTTAAGCCTATTGGAGAACGTATATGTGCATTTGCTTATACTGGCAAAAAGAAACTCTGGAAGGGAACTAGTGCAAGGGGCTACCTATGTGTGGTGGTGGGGAGTGGAGGAAACTGGGAATAAATTAACCGAGATCTAGGGTACCAGGCCTGAATTATGAACAGAATGGTTGGGAGACCTTGGATTTGGCCCGTGGCCTTGTCTCCCCTTTATGGATGAAATAGAAGTGACAGGAAAAAAAAGTGTAATGAACCTGCAGGGAGAGGACCGAATGCTCTTGAAACCTTGCCTGAGGCCTCGCTGTTCCAGTGTGGTACCTGTGCCTGTTTTCTTTGGGGTAGAAGAGGGGTAAGTTATCCACAAACCTTCTTCCCATTCCAGGTAAATTCCTCAAGGGCACCTAACAAAAGCCCTGTAAATAAAGCAGGTGTCAATCTAGTGACTTAGCCTACACTTGGCAAGCTCTGCTCCTGGCTAAGGACAGGGCTGCCTGACCTCTGCCCAAAAGGAAATGCTGCCTACAGCTAAGTTTCCTTCCCCTTTGCTTCCATAAAGTGACCTTCCTTTGTCAAGAACAGATATTCAAACTTTCTGTTATAAAACTTACTAAACACATCAATTATGCTATGGTAGAATGAACCCCTGATTCAATAATTATTGATATTTTTCCATATCAATATATGCTTTACTCTTTTTTTTTAATTAGGTAGTAAAAGATCAGTGCTTTAATAGTAAACGGTATGGGCTGGAGGTATGGTTTCTTCTTTTCCTGATTTTTAAAAGCGAAAATATGCGAAAGCCTACCATTTCACCCCTAAATTCTTACATACATATCTGAAAATTTAGGACATTTCCTTACTATTATTATCTCTAACAAATTTAACATTAATTCCTTGGGTTATTACCCGTTCCTTAGAATATGCTAATATCCAGCCTATATTCAAATTTACCACAAAACTAAATGACTTTCAAGCCACAGAGGGGAATTCCTTGGAGATCCAGTGGTTAGGACTCTGCTATTTCACTGCTGAAGGCCCAGGTTTGATCCCTGGTCGGGGAATTAAGGTTCCACAAACCTCCTTGCCAGGCCAAAAAAGGGGGGGAAAAAAAAGAATGCTAGATTGGAGTTGCAAATAAAACCAGATAAGCTAGCTTTAGCTCTACAGCCTGTCAGCACAGGTTTCTGAGAAATGCCGGTGCCCAGGAGTGAGGGGCTTTCCTTACGAAAAGCAGCTAATAGCAGTTCTTACTGAGCACTTACTGTGAACCTCCCCCGGGGCTATGGCTTCCGACTGGAAGACACAGTAGCTCTTTGCCTGTCTTCACAGTACTGAAAATAATGTCTATGTGGAGGCCTCACTGATTGATCATCATATCTCCCTGGTTGGTAAAGGTTTCTTGGCTACCTAGGGATGATGTCATTGTTTAATTCAATCATTTGAACAAAGTGGATGTTATTATCTCTGTTTTACAGAGAAGGAAATTGAGGGTCAGATTTGTCCCTAACTAGGAAGTAGAGGAGCTGAGATTCATCTCAGGTTGGTCTGACTCCAGAGTCTTGAGTGATCATCTGTCTTGGTAATCACCAAGGGACTCTGGTAGGAGTAGTAAGGGCCTGAGACGTGGGTAGAGTCCTGGGCAAAGAGAGGGTAAAAGAGGAGTGGAAGGTGAGGGGTGGGGAAGAAAAGACAGAGAGGAACAGGTTTACGATGTCATGGAACTAAAACTAGCAGCCATTGGATCAAGAGCCACAGTAGATAGTCAAAGCAGGTGTTTGTTCCTGGGGGATGAATGAGAAGCTCCTGAATCTCCACCCTCAAACTCTTGAGTCAGGTCCGCAGACATCACTCTATCCTCATAGCTAGCCCAGGGCCTGGCCTATACGAGGAGCTCAAATGCATGTTGAATGAATGATAGTGCGTGAGTGAGTGATAGAATGAACGACGGTCTACTATGTAAATTATTTAATAAGGCATTGAGTGGCTGAATTAATTGAATGGCAGATGGATGAATTCTTTAAATCTCCATAGAAGGAGAATGAAGAGGGAAGACAGCTCAATCTAAAGCAGCAGCATGTCCAGAGCATTTTATCAAGAGATCTGTGCTAAGAACTTTATAACCAGTTTTTCATTTAATCCTCATAGCAAACTCTGTGGTATTATTATCATTCTTTAAGTGAGGAATTAGGCTTGAAGATGTGAGATGACTCGTTCAAGGGGCACGTAGGCAAAGAGCTGGAAATTCAGCTCGGTCGTTACACCTTAAAGCTCAGGCTTTTCACTACACAGTGAGCGTTCAATCAATCTTACTTCACTCAATACAGGACTTGTTTTTTGTAGCTGATGCCAATACAGGTGAACCCCCACTTTTACAACTCCTGGAAAGCTGTACATTTAAACACAGGTAATTACTTATCTCAGCTCATTATGTAAAGGAAGCTTTTCTATTGTGTGTCCCTTTATAAGTGAAGGATTGCCCCAAACTCTTCTGTTTCCTAAATCTGAATTTTGTTCAAAGCAAGGTACATATTAACTAAAGATGTCTACTTGGAGAAGGTTGTTTAATTATTTCTGGGAATCTGGAGTTTATGGTGTTTGGATAACTTATGACCAGGCTCCTAATTTTGTGACACCTCATCTTCATGGTTTAAATAAAGGCAAATTAAAATGTACCATATCCAGAATCCATTAAAGACAAGACATATTCAATATATGTAAAAATAAACAGATTTCTTCAGGATAAAAAAACACCCTAAGCCCAGTCCAATTATGAACCACAAACTCAGAAAAAAATATTTCTAGTTCCTATCATAGACTAAGAACTGTCTTTATACCAAACTCTTTTTGATCAGTAAGAAAAGGTCTATATCCAAATAGCAAAATGGGCAAAGGAAACATAAATGGCTCTTAAATATATGAAAAATGTTCTCCTTTACTCATAATTTAAAAAAATGTAAATTTAAACCATACTGACGGACTAATTTTTCACTTATTAGATTGGCAAAGATAAAAACAATGTGATAACGCACTATGCTTAAGGGGAGGGAGAATATACTCTTTTGATTTGGAAGAAATAAGCTGGTGCCACTTCTACGAAGAGAAATTTGGCAAAATCTATCTAAATTACTGTACATGTATATTTTGAAGGTATAGTTATACCTACATATATGCAAAATTACATATGTGCAAGGTTACCATTGTAACATGGTTGAAGAGCAAAAGAAGGAAATGATCTTGGGATTCATCAGTAGAGGACTGGATAGTATATAATGTTTATTTACAAAACTGGAGTTCATGCTACATCTAGATATGTGCTAATATATTTCCCAACATCCACATGAGTCTATAGGACTCATGAAATGTATCTTCTTCTAATTGAGATATGCTTTAAATGGAAAATGCACACCGGAGTTTGAAGACTTGGTATAAAAAAATGAATGACATATATCAATAATTTTTTACATTGATTTCCTGTCAAAATGATAATATTTCAGATATGCTGGTTTAAATAAAATCTATTGTTAAAATTAATTTCACTTATTCATTTTTAAAAAATGTCTTTATTGAATTTGTTACAATGTTGCTTCTGTTTAGGTTTTGGTTTTTCAGCTACATGGCATGTGGGAGCTTAGCTCCCTGACCAGGTATCAAACCCATACCCCCTGCATTGGAAGGCAAGATCTTATCCACTGCACCACCAGGTAAGTCCCTCACTTGTTCCTTTTAAGGGCTTCCCTAGTGGCTCAGGGAATCCCCCTGTAATGTGGGAGACCTGGGTTGGGAAGATCTGCTGCAGGAGGGAATGGCAACCCACTCCAGTATTCTTGCCTGGAGAATCCCCATGGACAGAGGAGCCTGGAGGGCTACAGTCCATGGGATCACGAAGAGTCGGACAAGACTGAGCGGCTAAACATAGCACACAGCAGCACAGTTCCTTTTAACTTTTCAAATGTGGCTGCTAGAAAGTATAAAAGGAATGTGTGCCTGTCTTTTACATTTTATTGAACAGTGGCGGCTCTGGGTAAAAAATTAAAGTGAGAAAAACCAGGGCATAAGAGTATTTAGCATACTACATTTATGCTTTAAAGAAAGGACAAAAGTGCTCTCTGAGAAATTTGCTTCTTTATACATATTTCTGGAATGATACCCTAGAAATGATGATATTGGCTGCTTCTAGAAAGAGAAAGTGTAGATAGAGGACAAGGCTGCAATTTGAATCTTGAATCCTTTAGTAAATTCCTGAATCAATATTTACAAGCATTTTGAATAATATACAGTGATACAGTAGTCCCCCCCCCCAGCCATGTCAACCCCCACCCCTAACCCCATCCCAAGATCCCCAGCGGATGCCTGAAACCATGGAGAGTACCAAACCCTCTGTATACTGTTTTCCCTATACTAACTAGGTGGGTAAAGTATACAGTGTGGATATGCTGATCAGAGGAATGAGTCAGTCACTTCCTAGGTGAGACAGCAGGACCAACAGTGGGGCAATGAGTGATTTCATCATGCTACTCATGAATGTTAGCTTCTGGAAGGTTTCATTTAATATTTTTGCACTGCACTTGACCTTGGGTGGCTCAGACAGTAAAGAATCCACCTGCAATCCGGGAGACCTGGGATCGATCCCTAGGTGGGAAAGATTCCCCTGGAGGAGGGCATGGCAACCCACTCCAGTATTTTTGCCTGGAGAATCCCATGGACAGAGGAGCCTGGTGGGCTATAGTCCATGGGGTCACAAGAGTCTGAGGACTAAGAACAACACAACTGAAATCGAAAAAAGCAAAACTGTTGATAAGGAGGGACTACTGTATTATTCTTTAGATGTTACATATGTACATAATATACATTATATACATGTATAATATATATTAGTCAAAAGTAGCTTAAAATATTTAATGTAGAATAAAAATATGCACAGAGAGGCTAGAAAAATATACAAGTATATATTCATAGAAAAAGCTGAAAATGCACAGAAAAAGAACTGGCAGTTCTTTTAGTTCTCATAGTGAGGAGAATGTGTTATGGACTATAAGGGAGAACTTACTTTGGTTTTTGTTCTGTACCATTAGGGTCTTTTGTAAAGACAGAGTTTAATTTGTGTAGGTTTAAGAAAAGAAACTAGATTAGAAAGAAATGTATCAAGATGTTCACAATAGCTGTCTTCAGATAATGAGATTATAGGTAATTTTTTCTTCCTACTACTTTAAGATTCTCCCAATTATTCTACATTTTCCCAATTAGTCTATAAAGACTCTTACATACTTTGGTAATGGGAGAAAAGCTTTGAATCACTATGGTTTCTTTTTAAAAAACACTTTTAAAGATTCTTTTAGAGAATTTTAAATTATCGTCATTGCCTTTTTAAATAATAGTGAGGAATGCAGACCCCTTATAAAATATCTGAGGACACTAAACTACGCGGAAAGAAAAAGTATCTCGTAATTCCATCTCCTTCTGCAAAATCACCACTGCTCCCTGAAAGTTTTAAAATATTGCATTTATGTTAAGCCACTGGAGAGGCTGAGAACTTGAATATACTTGCTTTGTGCCAAGCACAGTCTTAAATGCTTTCCATTTATCTTGTTGAGTGTACCTAACAACTCTGGGGGTAAATGTTATGTCCCAATAACCACTGAATCAGGGCTCTGAGGTTTAAAACAACTTATCTAAAGCCATGTAGGAAGATCCCCTGGAGAAAGGAAATGGCAACCGACTCCAGTATTCTTGCCTGGAAATATCCCAATCTGTAGGGTGCCAAAAGAGTTGGACGCAATTGGGCTACTCAACAACTTCTCTAGTATAGGGGCAGGGATGGCATTCAAATCCAAGTCCAGGAGTGTCTAAACCACAGCCTCAGGCGACTGTCATCATGGTGGGTGGGGCTGGGGTGATTAAGATGCCGGGACTGGACCTGAGTTCACTTCTGTGGCCCCCGCATCCAGCCTTCCTGAGGATGGACATTTGATAAAGGATGTTTGACTTAGGTGATAAGTGTAGGGTTCGTGATTGGCAGAGGAGAAAATGTTAATAGTGGAGTTGGGGCATAACCGACTCTGGAGGGCATTTTACAGTGGTAGCAGGGGGTAGGGCGATAAAGAGGGAGAGGTGGGTGGAACGAAGCCTAGGAGAATCTGCTGGCCCCAGCACTCCAAAGGGTTAAGGCCGGGCAGGAAAGCCCCTTGTGGGGAGCCACCGCTAAAGGCTGCATTCTGGCTGCCCTCACCTCCCCCACCAGCGGGGGACCTGGACGGGCGGATAGGACTAGCTCCTACGGAATTATCTGAGGCCTCTGGGCTGAGGTGAGCTGCCGGGAGGGACAGAAGCCCCAGGTACCACACGCTCCTACCTGCCTGCGGGGCTCAGAAGGCCAGGGCTATCCTGGATAGGCACCCTAGCCCTGGATGGAAGCATCTTTGGCACAGGCACGTTTTGGGAGTGAGAGGTGTTGAGCCTCAAGTCAGGGGGATGCTCAGAGAAAGGTGGGGATGGAGGCTTTTCTGGAAGGGGAGGGGGGCCTGTACCAAGGTGGGGGCAATGAGTTCTCCAGCCTCCCCCATGTAGCAGGGCCAGGGATGGGAGAGCTGCCTCATGGAAGAGATGCATCCTGGGGGTTCAGAGAACCCCAAGTTCTCTAACCAGTCAGCCAAGGCCAGTTTCCCCAAGGCCCCAGCTTCACTCTCGCCCCCCCTCCCCCTCTTAGCCTGACTGCAGATTCTTCTTTTCCTTAGGTCTTTCTATCTAAACCTTCTCCTCCCCTCCCCTCCCCCCAAATTCTTTTGGAAATCTTTCAACTTTCTTTCAAGTTTTCCCTGGGCAGTTCGGGGTCTGTTTCAGAGCTAGGTCAGGGAGCTTTAACACCCCCAGCTGGGTAGAGAAGCTGACACAATAGCTGCTATCACTTTACCATTGGAAGTGACCCCCGAATTTGCACTTCTTTCATCTTGGGACCGGAGCCCTTGAGGGTGGGCGATTTCCTGGGGGGGAGTGGCTTAAGCTGCTTCTCCACCGGCCAGTTGGCTGAAGACAGTCCATGCTCAATGGTCCACCACGGATGTGACACCAGTTCTGCAGTGAGCGGGGCACTCAGCTGGGGACGCTGCCCTCAGGGTGACTTAAATGTCCCAAGCTGGAAGGTGGAGAGAGAAGTGGACGCCCCCTGGGCTCTGGGTCACCCTCGAGGTCAGTAAACTAGGAAGTTTCCTCTAAATTATGAACAGTGGGTGCCTCATGCAGTTTGGAGGACCCAGGGGAGTGAGGGGGTGGCCTTGGGACACCAAAGGGCCCAAGGGGTCAAAGAGTGACTCTGAAGATGCTGTGGATACGTGTGTGTGTGTTTGTGTGTTTAAGTGTGTGTGTGTAGGGGAGGGGAGGCTTTGTTTCGAGTTTTCCTCCCCACCCCCACCTCCAGTCCTTCCCCACCCCCACTCGCCTGCCTGTCTCCCCTCCCCTGGCCTTAGCCCCTCCCTTGATGCCCCCAGCTCGCCAGCCCTCTCCCAGCCATCTGCCATCCGGGACCTCCTGGTGGCTGGAACCACTGCCCATTCACCTTCCCTTCCAGACATGTGGTCCACTAGAGCCCCTGGACTTAGGAACTCCTGAGGCATGGTTAGTGGGGAGGCCTGAGGCCCACCCTGGTGCCCTCAGACACTGCTGCTGCCCTTCGTGGTGGCAGGTTCCTTGGGAAGTCACAGTTGTGAGACTTGCCTGCTACTGGGCAGGCCCTGTGGCCCCCCATGCCCCAAGGGGCCTCCTGGCCACTCGGGAAGAAACCAAGATGGCTGGCGCTCCCTTGAGTCAGGGGCGTAGCCTGGGCTGCTGGGTCAGCGTGACCAGGGGGACTCAAGGGCAGGCAGGAGAGGCGTGGAGCCAGGCTGGGTGAGATGCTAGTAAGCAGAGGCCTGCCTGTGTGGCTCTCCCACATGCTCGTCAGGCCTGCTTTATGAAGGATGGGGGTCCTCGGTGAGCCCGTGTGAAGTCCAGGGAGAGGCTGGCAGGGAGGGTGTCTGTTCTAGATGCCAGAGACCTGCCAGCACTGTCTGCACCCACCTTGGCCCTGCCCAGAGCACTGGCTCACTCCTTCTAAAATGTAAGGGACAGAGGCCAACCAAACCTGTGCTTGAGACCCCGTCTGCTTGAAATAAGGAGATAGGGTGGTGGGGGAGGAAAACAGGCCTCTGTGAAGGTGAGGCTTTGAATTGCCTGCAGAAGCTGTCTGTCCACTCATCCATTCCTCCTCTCCAGAGCCCTTCTTGGGTGTCAGAGATGCTGGCTAGATGTTTCTGGGTGTCCTGTAAGCCAGGGGAGCCTGTGTGGCCAGAGGGGCTTTGCCTCCTTGGTTTCTTGCCTTTTCAGATTCCTCCTAATAATGGTGGGGCCAGGGGAGGCCAGCTGGGCAAAGCCCCTAGAATAGCTCTCACTTTCCGCACCTTATTCTATGAATGCACCTGGTAATCGCCAACTCTGCTTGGCCTTGTATTTCCAGGGAGCCACGGCGGAAAAGACTGGTGCACCTGAACCCCATCAACCAGTTGTCTACTTAAGCATGATTAAACCTCCTACTTCGGCCTCTGCCTTTCCCAGCTGCCCCCTTCTCTGCTGGTCCAGACCCACCTGAGTTGTGAGGGTGCAGCGCCTCTCCGGGGAGCTACTTTTCCTCTGCAAGCTTTAGAGGAAAGAAAAAGTAGGGTATTACCTACTCACACCTCCTCTGACCTCTTTGGGGAAGAGAAAGGAATGAGTTAGGGTGGAATGAGGTGGGGCTGGGCTGGGCTGGGCTGGGGCCGAGTAGGTAGGGTGGGACAGAGGAGGGGGGAGGGTGGGGTTTGCACAGGAAGAAGTGTGATATATCTGGACGTGCTGGAGGGTATCTGGACCCTGCTGCGGGAGTTCAGGCAAGTCAACTTTACCTTCCCGGACCTCAGTTTCCTTATCTGTAAAGTGGCCAGATTTGTCTGAAAGCCCCAAGAATCCATGTGTTTCTGTAGCCTTTAGGTAATGAGCATTTAGGGCCCTGTATTTCCCTGGTGGTTTTGAGGGGAGCTCTGGAGTCAGATTGCTTAGGTTTTGTAGTTTTAATAGCTTGTGGTCTTGGGAGTGTTATTTAACTTAACACTCAAGCCTCTGTTTCTCTAAGTGTGAACTAAGAGTAGCCATCCTGGTGAAGGTGCAGGTGTGATGGAGTTGTAGCTCCTGTGGAGGAAACGTGAGAACCGCATACAAATAAAATCACTTCTGTAAAGCCTGAAGTTCAAACGCTCATCCAAAGCAAAGCCCACAGAAACTTGTCATCAGTGAAGGTAACATTGTGCCCTATTCCCCACATGGAAGAGCAGGAAGAATCATCCACACGATTTAATTGTCCCTTCTATTTTGTTGAGATTTTGGTTGAATTACCTAAATGCACATAGTAAGCAGTAGGTAATGGTGGTTATTTTCATAATTTTGTTTGGAAAGTACCTAGCAGATCAGAGAGCTCATTTATATGCATCTGTACAGCAGCATTTACAAGTGATACAGAAGAAAAACAAATCCCCAGCATCTTTGTTATCTGCCAGAATGAAAAAGCTCCTCTGTGTGTACAGCTTGCTCCTCAGGGCTCAATTTTTTTTATCGCATGTGGAAGTTCTTGCTGAAGTTTATCTCCTGAGTCAAAAAAAAATGAAGTTTTTTAAAATATAAAGTATATAAAAGATCAACCGATTAAAAGCTCAATTCCAGGGTCAAATAATATGGTACAAATAGAAATTCAATGAGAGGTTAGGTCAGATTTGTCACAAGCACATTAAAAAAAATCTACAGGCAAGAAATTTTTATCCAAAGGTGATTCTCATTGCCAGTTTTTAAAAAGCTTTCTTTTTTATGGTTATCAAGTAAAATTCTGGTGGTAAGCCTTTGGTTCTTTAAAAACTTTTTTTCAACTTTACTGAACCATAATTTACACTCAAACACATCCCTTAAAAGTACGCAAGACATTCCTTTTAGGTGTGCAGTGAGCTGGCAAATGTATATGCCCACACACAATTTTTAAACCCAAAGCTAATATAAAGGAATTTATTAAACTCTAAGAACAGATCTGAGAAGGGTTAATGGTTTCCTTTTTAATTTAAAAAAGTGTCCACAAAGGAATATTACTCTGTTTTGCAAAACAACACAGAAAACCTAGCAGTAATTAGGAGGATTAGTTTGTCCTGAGAGGTGACTGGCATTTTAAGCTGGAGTAGATGAATCACAGGTCCTAAAGAGCATCTGGTTTCAACTATTGGCTGCATCACTTAGGTCACCTGGGGGCAAGTTGAGCAAATGAGCCTAGTTTTGATTGTCTCAGATTTTTCACCTGTAAATTGGGGATAATGGTAGTTCCCACCTTAAAGTTCAACTGCCAGGTTTGGGACAGTGCATGGCAAATGGTAAACCTTCCTTATCAGATCTCTGTCAGCACAAGGGCTAGGCTGTTGCAACCTCTGTGAAAAGACCATCTCTGTCCCAGGTCAGCAGTTCTAAACTTCTTGGTCTTGGGTCCCCCATGTGCTTTAAACATTGACGTCCCCGAAGAGCTTTTGTTTATATAGCTTACATTGGTCAATGTGTATTACATTCAAAATTAAAACTTAGACATCTAAAAAAGATTTCTTTATTAAAAAGAACAAACCTTACATGGTAATGAATAATAGTCATCAAGAAAAGTAACTTTTCCAGAACAAAAAACGTTTAGTGAGAACAGTGCATCTTTTAGGTTTTTCAAGTCTCTGTAATATCTGGTTTAACAGAAGATAAGCAGATGGCTCATCTGTCTCTACATTCAATCTGTGGTGACACGTTATTTTGGTAGAAGTATATGAAAAAAATCCAACTTCATCCAGATACAGATAGAGGGACAGGGGAAGGTCTTTTAACTTTGGCGTACGTAGAATCTTAGCTCCCCAACCAGGGATTGAACCCAAACCACAGAGGTGAAAAACATCAAGTCCTAACCACTGGACCTCAGGAAATTTCTCTAGGAAGAGTATTTTGATAGCTTTTTTAGTGGATATTTTTTGACAACTACACCAAAATGTAACAGGTGGTAGTTCCTCAAACCTTAGTTACAATGCAGTATCTGAAACAATATTCAGGAACTTTTGTACCTTATATTAAAATCCTTTGCTTCCTTTTATACTTGGAGTTGATCTTTTAACTGTGCCAGATTATTGGTTATTTGGGAAAAGGGCTTCCCTGAGTGACACAGATCTTCAAATGCTGACCATTCCATTACCTAGTCTAAAAAGTTAGGAGTGTTAGTGTCACCACTGGTCCCATCAGAAAAATTTTTAGGTATTGGGAAGCTGTCAAGCTCACTGTAGTGGATGCAGGTTTTTCACAATTCTATTTTTCAAATGAAAGCTCAAAAATTTTCACTGACCGTAAACTTTTCCTTGAAGTGACAGGCTCACCTTACTCATTTTTGAGAAAAACATCTGTCAAATATATCCAGGTTTAAACAACTAATGCCACTTGATTTTTCTTTCAAGTTAAAAAAATATGAAAAATCGTCTAGTTCGTCATGCAGCCCAAGCAACTGTCACTCATTCATTATACACCAGTGTGCAGCAGAAATGCTGCATGTGTTTAAGGCTTGTGATTTAAAAAATAATAATCTTTGCTGCATCAAGGACATTTTGGAGTGGTTCTCGCTTTCTGTTTCCCAACTGTGACTACGTGGTGGTGAAGAACATAGTGATTTCTAGTTTGATTCATGCTGAATTACTACTGTTTTACTCCAATGTTAACACAATTAAAAAAGGCAAAACATAGTGTTGTTATCTTAGTATATTTTAGTATTATTATGAAAAGAGTTTAACTTGAAGCCCCTCTGAAAATCTCAGGGAACCCCACAGGTCCATGGACTATATTTTAATACCTGTACTATATAATATGTATAATACTAGAAATGTAGTTGCTCAGTCATGTCTGACTCTTTTGCGACCCTATAGACGATAGCCTACTAGGCTTCTCTGTTCATGGGATTTTTCAGGCGAGAATACTGGAGTGGGTTGCAATTTTCCTTCTCCAGGTTGCCTTTCCTTCTCAGTCCAGGGATTGAACTCAAATCTCCTGTGTCTTCTGCACTGTAGGCAGATTCCTTACCCGCTGAGCCATCAGAGAATTCCATAATACTGGATAATACTCTAATATATAAGACCTAGCACTTTCATAGTACTTTACTATGTGCCAGGCACTTTTCTAAGGATGAATATATATATATGTGTGCATATATATATATATATATATGTATACACACACACACACACACACACACACCCATATATCGCCATCTTTTACTTAGTCTCATTTATACACGCAACAAATCTATAAGGTACATTCTTTTATTATTGTTTCCCTTTTAACAGAAAAGGAACCACAAGCACAGAGAGGTTGATGACTTGTTCAAGCTAATATCAGAACCAGGATTCAAAGCCATTCTCCAAGATCGAGCTCTTCCTTTGTACCACTGGGTAATTAAACAAGAGGCACTTAGCCATTTTCTTCCATGGCGGAATGGGAGTAGACAGGCATTACCTGGAGGGAGAGGGCGCAGGAGTGTCATCCGGGTACCCGTCCTGACCTCTGCTCTCTCCCGTTTGCCCTGCTAGGATGACCTCTCGCGAGCAGCTGGTGCAGCACGTGCTGCAGGAGCTGCAGGAGGCGGTGGAGTCAGAGGGCCTGGAGGGTCTCGTCGGTGCCGCCCTGGAGGCCAAGCAGGTCCTATCCTCCTTCGCTCTCCCCACCCACCGGCGGGGAGGCCCCGGCCCCCAGGTGCTGGAGGTGGACTCGGTGGCCCTGAGCCTTTACCCGGAGGATGCGCCCCGGAACATGCTGCCGCTGGTGTGCCAGGGCGAGGGCAGCCTGCTCTTCGAGGCGGCCAGTCTGCTGCTGTGGGGCGACACGGGCCTCAGCCTGGAGCTGCGGGCGCGCACGGTGGTGGAGATGCTGCTGCACCGCCACTACTACCTCCAGGGCATGATCGACTCCAAGGTGATGCTGCAGGCAGTGCGCTACTCCCTGCGCTCCGAGGAGTCCCCGGAGATGACTAGCCTGCCGTCCGCCACACTTGAGGCCATCTTTGATGCGGACGTCAAGGCCACCTGCTTTCCCAGCAGCTTCTCCAACGTGTGGCACTTGTATGCCCTAGCCTCGGTGGTCCAGCGCAACATCTACTCCATCTACCCGCTGCGCAACCTCAAGATCCGGCCGTACTTTAACCGAGTCATCCGCCCGCGCCGCTGCGACCACATGCCCGCCACGCTGCACATCATGTGGGCTGGCCAGCCGCTCAGCGGCCACCTCTTCCGCCACCAGTACTTTGCGCCCGTGGTGGGGCTGGAGGAGGTGGAGGCCGAGAGTGCCCACCCCGGCCCGGCCCCGCTGCCCGCGCCCGCCAAGACCTTGGAGCTGCTCAACCGCGAGCCCAGCCTCAGCTACTCGCACCTGGGAGAGCGCTCCAGCGTCACCAAGAGCACCTTCTACCGCTGGCGGAGGCAGTCCCAGGAGCACCGGCAGAAGGTGGCCACCCGCTTCTCGGCCAAGCACTTCCTGCAGGACAGCTTCCACCGCGGGGGCGTCGTGCCGGTGCAGCAGTTCCTGCAGCGGTTCCCCGAGATCTCCCGCTCCACCTATTATGCTTGGAAGCACGAGCTTGTGGGTTCTGGCGCCTGCCGGGCCCTGACCCCCGCGGAGGAGCTGGCGAAGCTGCCGACACGGCAGGTTGCCGAGGGGCTGGGATGCTCCTCGACAGCCGCGTCCAGCCCTGACATGGTCTTCATGCAGCGGGCCAAGTTGTACCTGGAGCACTACATCGCCTTGAATACGCTGGTACCCTACCGCTGCTTCAAACGCCGCTTCCCGGGCATCTCCCGGTCCACCTACTACAACTGGCGCCGAAAGGCTCTCCGAAGAAACCCCAACTTCAAGCCGGTGCCGGCCCTCTCGGCGTCTGGGCCTCCCCAGCCAGCGCCGGTGGGTGAAAAGGCCTTGCTCCCTTGGAAGGGTGGTGAGGTCAGAGAGGGGGCAGCGAAAGCCACGAGTGGGCCCCCCCCTGCCCCGAGGGCATTCCTGCCCCTGAGGGTGCCGCTGTCCCGCTGGCAGAGGCGTCTGCGCAGAGCAGCCCGCAAGCAGGTTCTTGGTGGGCACCTCCCTTTCTGCCGCTTCCGCCTCCGCTACCCAAGCTTGTCGCCCTCCTCCTTTTGGGTCTGGAAGAGTCTGGCCCGGAGCTGGCCCGGAAGCCTGTCCAAGCTCCAGATCCAGGCCCCCACCTTGGGCAGAGGGGGCAGGAAGGAGGCAGAGGAGAAAGAAGCTGGCAGCAATGTGACAGCTGCCGTGGCCCCCCATGCAGGGACCCGGCAGATGGCAGCTTCTCCAGGGGAGGATCCAGGGGAGGGCCCCGGAGGGCCTTCCAGAGAGGGGGCCCTGCAGGAGGGGCCCACGGCCCAGGGTCGGCCCCCCAGTGGGTTTCTGGCCAGCCACCCTGTGGTGACAGCAGCGGCGGCCAAGGGCAGGGATGGCCAGGTGCTGGTGATGGACATGCTGGCCACCACAAAGTTCAAGGCCCAGGCCAAGCTGTTCCTGCAGAAGCGCTTCCAGTCCAAGAGCTTCCCCTCCTACAAGGAATTCAGCACCCTCTTCCCGCTCACCGCCCGCTCTACCTACTACATGTGGAAACGCGCCCTCTACGATGGCCTCACCCTGGTGGACGGCTGATGGGGAGGAGTGCAAGGGGCTGGGAGGAAGGAGGACCTCTGGGAGGACGTCAGAGGCCTGAGTCGCCCCCTGGCTTGGCCGGGATCCCTTTTTCCCCCACGGTGTGTACCGTGAATCCGAGGGCAGCTTTGTGTTGTTTCCCAGCTCCAGGGCAGAGAGAGCCAGAGACCGGCCGTCTGGCCTCCTATAGAGAGCTCCAGGACCAGGGATGTTCTCTTCAATTGTTTACCATTCTTATTTTTATTATCATGTCTTGGTTTTTGTAGTCTTTTGATTTAAGTGAGTTGGACGGGCCCCCTTGCTCGTGTTGGAAGCTCTATGTATGTGGGGACCCGAGGGGAGGTTGGTTAGCTACAGCTGCTTTCAGCTTTTCCCAGGGACAAAGGGAGTATTGTAGTATGGCCATCTGTCCCATTGGGCAGAATATATGCCTTCAGTTTCTTTTGGGGGTTGGCACCCTCTTTACTCAAAGATGTCTCCCAAAGCAACGTTAGAGATCAGATGTGGAGCAGGTCATAACTTCTGCTTGGTGCCCCCAAGGGAGAGGGTGCCAGGCTCCATGTGAGCAGAAGCAGAGATGAAAAAGAAGGACCAAGGTCGGCCTCTAGGGGAAGGTCCTGAGCCCAATCACCGAGGGCTGGCCTGTTCATTGCGAGGAGTTTGGTAAAGGGCCGGGGGAGAGAGCCTTGGGTCTCTGCTTGCTGGTGCTTGGTGCATCTGCTGTGGACCCCGCAACCCTTGGGGACCGCAGTTTTTCTGTTGAGCTCCTCAGAGCCCATGCCCCGTCTCCAGTGAGAGATCACACAGGGGCCAGGCAGGTGAGAGACTGACTTTGCATTGTCCAAAAGTGAAGTTGGCATGCCCAAGAAATAAAGTGATGTGGTGCTCACAGCCTGTGGTCTCTGGCGTTTGTCTTTGCCATAAGTGACTGCTCCTTTCCACGTTCTCTTTGATTGAAGGGGACTGAGAGTGACCATTTCTTTTCCCAGGTCCAAGACTTGGAGGACAGAGGGGATTACTCTGGGGTTTCTGCTTAGCATTAGATGTTGACCTTGGGTGTTCGTCCAGCTGGGGACAGGGCTTTGGCTGCTTGGAGAGATGCTTCCCAACAAATGGGAGTTGTTGTTTAGTTGCTTAATCATGTCTGACTCTTTTGTGACCTTGTGGACTGTAGCCTGCCAGGCTCCTCTGTGGAATTCTCCAGGCAAGAATACTGGAGTGGGTTGCCATTTCCCTCTCCAAGGTATCTTCCTGACTCGGGGATCAAACCCGTGTCTCCTGCATTGGCAGGCAGATTCTTTACCTCTGAGCCACTTGGGAAGCCCCAACAATGGGAGAAAACTGGCCAACTCAGTATGCTCAGAGGCCAGGCCAGCATGAGTGTCAAGTTGGTGTCAGGCTTCTATTTAGTCCTTGAAATGCACGCAGGCAGGCTAGGCCCACTCACAGGTGAGGAAGCCAAGCCTCAGCATGGTTCACTGGTATGCCTCCTCCAGCGGGGCTGATGTTAAGGTCAGACTTTTGCTTGTTGCAGTGCCGTGTCCCTGGGGGAGAAGTTCCCTTCGGCCCTTTCTCCTTGTGTCTAGGTATTCCACAGTAGCTGTCATCCTCCTGGGGATCACTCCTCCTTGGGGAGTCATTCTTGGTTCTGCTATTTTTCACCCCTGCATCCAGTGCATCAGCGAGTCCTGTTGACTCTGAGTAAAGTATGCCCAGAAGCCTCCCCTGCATGCTGCTGCCCCACCATCTCTCCGGGTCCACATCTCAGGTTCTCCCTGGCTCCTCCTTCCGCTCCCACCTTATATGGTACATTCTCCAGAGGGCGACTACAGAGATCTGAAACCGAAGTCAGGTTCTGTCACTTTCCTATCTGAAAGGTGTCAGCGGCTTCCCCTCACCGTTAGAATTCCTTGCATTGCCTTACACAGTCCTTCATAAACTGGTCCCTCTGTTGCCCTTTCCACCCCTGCTTGCCCCTGCCCCCTACCTGCTTTTTCAGGAACCATGCAGCATTGTCATGGCTTTGCCATGGTTCTCTCTCTACTCTGTGGAGTCCCTACTGAACCCCCAATGTCAGTGTAGTTGTTTAGCAGTCTCTTAAAGTCCCTTAAAGAAGGGACTGGACAGGTGAGGTTCTGGCCTGACCTGTACTGGCCACCTATACCCAGCAGGTGGCACTCTGGTGCAGCAGGAGACAAAATCTTTTTTGTTTCCAGTAGGCATAGCCTTGTCTGGCTGTTCCAACTCCAGCTTACCACCCCTAACTGCCGTAGCTGTCAGAAGGTGGCACCAACGTCCATCCTGAGAACGGCCTTGGCTGAGGACATTGGAGTCTCCTGCTTGCTCCCTTTCTAAACCCTCAATCAGAGATCTGATGCCTGGAGTAACGTTTCACAATGAGGAGTAAAAATCACCTGGATCTCTCCCTGGGGGAGTATGGATTCCAGGGCCCTACCTGGACCTACTGAGTCTAATCTTAACATCAGAGAAGCAGTAATATACACAGGAGCGAGCTATTCAACTTTGCCATGCCTCACTTTCTCCATCTATAAAATAGGGATTATAGTAATGCCTGCAATATTGCAGGTTGCACACAGTAATGCTTGGTGAGGGTTTGCTAGGTAACAGTGATGTCCAGCTTGAGAACCCCCGGGAATCTAATTCCTGTTTTCTAGGAGGAAGCTAAGGCCTAAGGAGGTTCTTGCTCAAGTTAGCCTCTAGATTAAAGACACTCCTGTCCCAAGACAGGAAAGTCCCTTTGTCAGAGGCCAGCACTGAGCCTAAATCTACAGGGAGACATTTTCGCTTCTCTTGGAAAAAAATTAAGAAAAATGATATGTCAATATTTATTGATTCAAAAAAGTTTTGTTAAGTGTGGTTCAATTATTCTTCTGCGGAAAATCTGCTTCCTTTATAATCTGCTTAGAAAGGCAGATTATAAGCAGTGGCCATATTTGCTAAGAATACTTCATGCTGATTCTGAAGTTGACATTAGTTGAAATTATTTGCTGTTTTCTTTGCACCACTTTCTGTATCAGAAGCAAAGGTGGAAAGGAATTCCAGTGAGTGAACAATGTTTGAATAAAGGGAGAAAACAGAAAATGTGAGGTTAGCTTTTCAGTCTGTATCGTTGTGACAGTGGGTTCTAAAATTTTGATTATAAAAGCTTTACCCTAAAAAAGCAATCAATTGAAACATGAATAATTAAACAAAATTTAAGTATCCATCTATTTCCACCCCGCCAGGGGGCAGGAGTCCCGTGTTTTAGTGGAGATGCTCTTGTTTACCTTGATGCCCCAGGTTGCTCCTCAAGCATTTCCGAAGTCCAGCGGCACGCAGGTCCTTGGATGGCTCACGGGCCCTGAGCATCACCTCATATCTCACCTCTCCTGGGTGTTCCATTTTTGCCCCACCCCCATCCTCCACTAACGTGCTCTTCTCTCAGCGATTTCTTTTATCATGGTTGCTGCCGGTGTCAGGTGATTAGATGGACAGGCCAGAAAGCTGGGTGTGCATCGTCCTAGAATTTCCTCTCCCCTACATCGCCATCTCTGGCTTCCCTGGTGGCTCAGGTGGTAAAGAATCTGCCTGTTAACGCAGGAGATCGGGGTTTGATCCCTGGGTTGGGAAGAACCCCTGGAGAAGGAAATGGCAACCCACTCCAGTGTTCTTGCCTGGAGAATTCCATGGACAGAGGAACCTGGTGGGCTACAGTCCATGTGGTTGCAAAGAGTCAGACACGACTGAATGATGAACACTTTCACTTTTCACATCTTTGTCTCAGCAGGACCATTCCACACTGCTGGATTATCACAGGAAAGATAATTTGATTGGTCCAGGCCATCCTCATTCTTTCCTCTGAGCACAGATCTCGTGCCAGGTCACATCTGAGGCTGCTCAAGTCTGGTCCAATCACCTGTGGCTGAGGTGCTGGATCAGCCTTGCTCGCCAGAGAGGTCTGTCTGGCAGAGGTCATAGGCTCGTCTCCAGCAAGCCCTGTGCCGTAAGCTGAGGATACAGAACCATTTGGTATCGACTCTTGTCCTCGAAAAGGTCTCGGTTTACTGGCAGCTGAGATGTGACTCAGGCTTTCATATGCACACAGTGGGGTCACAAGGGAGCGTGGGCTGGCTTTGATATTTCATAGCTCATCCTGAACCACTCCCGGCTTGAAGCTTCCTAGGGTCACCTCTTCTCCAGGAAATGTAGGCTGCCTGGAGGTCTCGGAAATGCCTCAATTACTCTTCAAAAGACGCTGGATGCTGGTTGTAAAATCTCTCCCCAGTTTGGTGACTGCCATAGGAGGACAGGAACCTGAAGGACAGGCTTCCTGCCACAAGGCAGTTAAGGTGGGGCTGGAAGGCTCTGGACCTTCTCATGCCCTTCCCAACCCAGCATGCCTGTGGATTGTCACTGGCAGGTTCCTAAATATTCCCCTTACTGGTTTATCTCATGGAAAGGGAGGAGGAAGCTTTCAGGGAGATGAGAAGCAGCTGAAAGCAGGTTTAATGGTATAAAAAATATTTTTTCCATGGAAAATGACTTTGAAAATAGCATGAAATCCTCTTAACTGTAGTGGCTCCTCCCTGCCAGGCAGAGAGAGCTGGAGGGGGACCAGGAGGGTAGCCAGGGGAGTTGAGGGCCAACAGATGCTCGTGGATGGCCCTCCCACTTGAGGACACCAGGGGATGGCAGTTGAGGGAGACTGCCGGAGGTCCTCCCCAATCTTCACCTGGGCTAGACTGCAGCTCCCAGGTTGCAGGCTAGGGGGAGGCCAGCATCAGGGAGGAGGGGAGGCACAGGCTATAAGGAGTCAGGGAGGTGTTTGGGGAGTACCTGAGAGCCTTTGTGTTATGATCTCCCCCCAGGCCAGTCCAGCTCAGAAGGGTCGATGCAATTTTGTGGCTTGTGTTGACAGTAAGCCAAGCTCAGTTTCCAGGCCGTCTGACTTTGGGCAGAGTTATCTGTTGTCATTTAAGACAGAACTGAGGGACGGCGAGTGGGTATAGCTAGGCAAAGGGTTGGACAAGGCTTAGTGACTGAACAACAACCACCTGTTGTCATCTAAGGCAAGGGGGTATAGCTGGACTGCGATGCAGTACCCAGGACAGGGACTGGTGGCTGCGGAGATGCCGGCTCCTCAGACCTCACCTTTGCGGTGACCGGAGGGAGGCTGGTATCTTAGGGAGATCGGATACTTCATTTGTTCATTCAGTCCTCGTTTGCTGAGGCCTGGAGGCAAGGGAGAGGAAGCGTACAAAGTTAAGACCTAGTGCCCCTTGGAGGAGTTTAGAGATACTGACCATCCCACTGGTTCTCCATCCCAAGTTCAAAGGTTCTCAGGGGTCTGGTAAGTGTTGTTGCTCAGTCACTCAGTCATGTCTGACTCTTTGCAACCCCATGGACTGCAGCACACCAGACTTCCCTGTCTTTCACCATCTCCCGGAGCTTGCTCAAACTCATGTCCATTGAGTCAGTGATGCCATCCAACCATCTAGTCCTCTGTCATCCCCTTCTTCTCCTGCCTTCAATCTTTCCCAGCATCAAGGTCTTTTCCAATGAGCCTGCTCTTTGCGTCAGATGACCGAAGTATTGGAGCTTCAGCCTCAGCATCAGTCCTTCCAATGAATATTCAGGATTGATTTCCTTTAGGACTGACTACTTTGATCTCCTTGCAGTCCAAAGGATTCTCAAGAGTCTTCTCCAACACCACAGTTCAAACCATCAATTCTTTGGTCCTCAGCCTTCTTTATGGTCCAACTCTCACATCCATACATGGCTATTGGAAAAATCATAGCTTTGACTAGATGGGCCTTTGTAGGCAAAGTAATGTCTCTGCTTTTTAATACACTGTCTAGGTTGGTCATAGCTTTTCTTCTAAGGAGCAAGCATCTTTTAATTTCAAGGCTGCAGTCACAATCTGCAGTGATTTTGGAGCCCAAGAAAATAAAGTCTCTCACTGTTTCCACTGTTGCCCCATCTATTTGCCATGAAGTGATGGGCCCAGATGCCATGATCTTAGTTTTTTGAATGTTGAGTTTTAAGCCAGCTTTTTCACTCTCCTTGTTTACTTGATAAGTGTAGTTTGCAATTTTATGTCTTGGTTCAGGATCTTCGAGGATAATCTAAATTCATTTTATTAGAGAGATAAAGACAGAAATAAAAGATATTTACAATGATAATTTGCCATCAAAAGGCAGATATCTCAATGCAATAAGGCTTTGGTTTTTGAAGTCAGTCCCTTGAACCAGGGACTTGTTATGAACTATGAAAGAGGTGGGCAGTGATGCTATAGAGGTATGAGGGAGCAAGCTTGCCTCTACTTGAGGATTGGGGAAAGATTTCTGAAAAAGCCTCTTAAAAGGCTCATGGGAGTACTCCATAGCAGGTGAGTGGGGGAGGAAGGGTCTGAGGAGGATGATAATTCTCAAGCTGGGAAAACACTGAAGAGAACAGGCCTTCTATTTTTAATTAATTTATTTTTTAGTTGAAGGAAATTGCTTTACAGAATTTTGTTGTTTTCTGTCAAACCTCAACATGAATCAGCCATCAGTTCAGTTGCTTAGTCATGTCCAACTGACTGACTGCAACCCCGTGGACTGCAGCACACCAGGCTTTTTTGGCCATCACCAAATCCTGGAACCCTCCTCAAACTCATGTCCATCAAGTCAGTGATGCCATCCAACCATCTTATTCTCTGTCATCCCGTTTTCCTGCCTTCAACCTTTCCCAGCATCAGGGTCTTTTCCAATGAGTTAGTTCTTCATATCAGGTGGCCAAAGTATTAAGTTCAGCTTCAGCATCAGTCCTTCCAATGAATATTCAGGACTGATTTTCTTTAGGATGGATTGGTTGGATCTCCCTGCAGTCCAAGGGACTCAAGAGTCTTCTCCAAAACCACAGTTCAAAAGCATCAGTTCTTCTGTGCTCAGCTTTCTTTATAGTCTTTATGTCACATCCATACATGACCACTGGAAAAACCATAGATTTGACTGGATGGACCTTTGATGGCAAAGTGATGTCTTTGCTTTTTAGCATGCTGTCTAGGTTGGTCATAGCTTTTCTTTCAAGAAGCAAGCGTCTTTTAATTTCAAGGCTGCAGTCACTATCTGCAGTGATTTTGGAGCCCCCCCAAAATAAAGTCTGTCACTGTTTCCATTGTTTCCCCATCTGTTTGCCATGAAGTGATGGGACCGGATGCCATGATCTTAGTTTTCTGAATGTTGAGTTTTAAGTCAACTTTTTCACTCTCCTCTTTCACTTTCATCAAAAGGCTCTTTAGTTCTTTGCTTTCTGCCATAAGGGTGGTGTCATCTGCGTATCTGAGGTTATTGATATTTCTCCTGGCAATCTTGATTCCAGCTTATGCTTCTTCCAGCCCAGCATTTCTCATGATGTACTCTGCATATAAGTTAAATAAGCAGGGTGACAATATACAGCCTTGATGTACTCCTTTTCCTACTTGGAACCCGTCTGTTGTTCCATGTCCAGTTCTAACTGTTGCTTCCTGACCTGCATACAGGTTTCTTAAGAGGCAGGTCAGGTGGTCTGGTATTCCCATCTCCTTAAGAATTTTCCAGTTTCTTGTGATCCACACTATCAAATGCTTTGGCATAGTCAATAAAACAGAAATAGATGTTTTTCTGGAACGCTCTTGCTTTTTTGATGATCCAATGGATGTTGCCAATTTGATCTCTGGTTCCTCTGCCTTTTCTAAAATCAGCTTGAACATCTGGAAGTTCATGGTTCACGTATTGCTGAAAGCTGGCTTGGAGAATTTTGAGCATTACTTTACTAGCGTGTGAGATGAGTGCAATTCTGTGATAGTTTGAGCATTCTTTGGCATTGCCTTTCTTTGGGATTGGAAAGAAAACTGACCTTTTCCAGTCCTGTGGCCACTGCTGAGTTTTCCAAATTTGATGGCATATTGAGTGCAGCACTTTCACAGCATCATCATTTAGGATTTGAAATAGCTCAGTTGGAATTCCATCACCTCCACTAGCTTTGTTTCTCGTGAAGCTTCCTAAGGCCCACTTGACTTTGCATTCCAGGATGTCTGGCTCTAGGTAAATGATCCCACCATCGTGGTTATCCGGGTCATGAAGATCTTTTTTGTATAGTTCTTCTGTGTATTCTTGCCACCTCTTCTTAATATCTTCTGCTTCTGTTAAGTCCACACAATTTTTGGACTTTATTGTGCCCATCTTTGCATGAAATTTTCCCTAGATATCTCTAATTTTCTTGAAGAGATCTCTAGTCTTTCCATTCTTTAATTTTCTTCTATTTTGTTGCATTGATCACTGAGGAAAGCTTTATCTCTCTTTGCTATTCTTTGGAACTCTGCATTTAAATGTTTATATCTTTCCTATCTTTCCTTTTCTCCTTTGCCTTTAGATTCTCTTCTTTTCTCAGCCATTTGTAAGGCCTCCTCAGACAACCATTTTGCCTTTTCTTTTCTTGGGGATGGTCTTGATTATTGCCTTCTGTACAATGTCATGAACCTCCATCCATTGCCTCCCTGTAAATAAATCCTTTAGTACCATTTCTAGAGAGCAGGATTTTGAGACAGCCATTTGGTCCTGGCACCTTGATGAGGCCCCAAATCAACTAAAATATCAGCTTCTTAAAAACGTATCATCTCACGTTGGTAGCTTGCAACTAGCCATGATGAGTAGTTCCACCACAGAAATTGGCAAATCCCACACATCAGCCAGATGTGGTGGGGTGCCCAGATGTCCTGTGACACCCCTGCAGTCTTTCTTCCCCTGAACACTCCCCTAGATCTGTACAAAGCTGCCTCTTGTCAGTTTCAAGCCCAAGTCATGTCGCCTGTTCAGCGAGGCTCCCTGATCCCCCACCTCACCTGGGCTCTGGTCACTCTGACCACATCCCTTCATAGCTGTCTTCACCATCTGAAACTGTTGTTTTCTGGATCATGGTCCATCTCTCCCCCCACTGGAATGCCTGACCCCCAAAGAGTGGGACCTCACCTGACTTGTTTATTGCTTTATCCCTCTGACCAGCACAGAGCCTGGCACATGGCAGGTACGCAGAAACACTTGCTGAGTTAAATGAGTGGGTTTGGAGTGGGAGTCTGGGTGTTTCCTCATGGGCCCTCTGCCAGGGACTCCCTGTGTGGCTTTTAGTGGAAAGGCTGGTGCCAGGCACTGGCATGCTCTTGGTCAGGCCACACTGAGGATGAGAAGGTAGAAGGAGGAAGAATGGGAGAGGGTGGGAAAGGAGAGGGAAGAAAATAGTCTCTATTGCTTTAGAAGCTCTTGCACTAGATAGGAATGGGTAAAACACATCAGATCCTTGGAACTGGGGGTCAGATCACCAGATTTAACAAGTAAAAATAAGATTAAATTAAATTTCAGATAAATAATGCTTTAATATATGTTTTGTGCAATATTTGAGACATACTAAAACATTATTCATTGTTTACCCAAAATTAAGATTGAACTGGGTGTCCTCTATTTTATCTGGCAGCCATACTTGGAGAGTCAGCAGTGACGAGCTTGCAAGGGCTCCCTGGGCTCTCTGGTCTCATTAGCATGCTCTTGCCAGCTCTCTCTGGACTGTGGACGATGGCAGAGGACCCCCCCACCTCCATCTTTCTCCCCGTGAATCCAGAGAGATACTGAGCATCTTGACTTTGACCACTGAGTGGCTTTCACCTGAAGCACATCTGGACCATGCCGTGGGCTGGCCGTGTTCAGCGTGGCTGAACATGACAATCACCTGAGTGCTTTTAAACTGGCTTTGCCCAAGCCCAGTTGCAGGCAAATTCTATCAGAACCTCCTCGTGATCTCATTAACCTGTCTTATGATTTTACCCTCTGAATATCTCTCAAATCTGCCCACTTCTCCCCACATTTATTATCACATACTGGACTGTATTACAGCCTGAACCAACCTCCCACAGGTACATTCTAGCCTCTTCTAACCTTTTCTTCATGCTACAACCAAGAAGGCATTTTTGAAACACACGTCACTAAACACGTCATGTCCCTTGCTTAAAATCCTTCCCTTTCTTTTCTTAGGAAAGAGATCAAAACAGTAGCTTTACAATGGAGAAACGTGACAGACACCAATGAGATCAAGTGATTGAGGTTAATAATACCAGGAATAAGACATACAACTTCTATGGAAGTCTTGCCAGAAATTCATAATTTGGTCTAACCCTGAGGAAACATCAGACAAGCTGAAACTGAGAGACATTCTACATAATAAATGATGAGTATTCTTCAAAAGTCTGAAGGTTATGAAGAATAAAACTGGAAATGTTACAGATTGGAGGAGATAAAGGAGACACTACAAACAAATGGGATGTGGACTCTGGATTGGATTCCAGAATAGAAAAAGGAGATTAGGGGGAAAATGGGTGACATTTGAATAAGTGCTGTAGTTTAGTTAGTAGGATTGTACCAATGCTATTTTCCTGGCTTTGAGAAATGTAATACTCATGGGAGTTGTTAATCTTAGGGGAAGTTAGGTGAACGATAGATGGGAATTCTCTGTACTATTTTTGCAACTTTTCTGTAAGTTGAAAATGATTTCAAAATAAAAGGTTAAAAAGAAAATCCTTAACATGGCCTCAAGAGCTCAGCATTGCCTAGCCCTGGACTGCCTTTTCCACAGTCTCTGATCTCTCTCCGTGATGTACAAGCCTTTCACGTTCTCTGGCCTTTCAGAGGGAATATTTCTCTACTGGCACTGCTTCCCCAACCCCATTTTCCCTGCTCAGACCCACAGAGTCCAACCAACCTCCTCCCGACCCCCTTGCTGCACCTGCCCATTTCCTAGTCTCTGTCTCCTTTTAAAACTGTAGTATAGTTGATTTATAATCTTGTGTTAGTTTCAGGTGTAAAGCAAAGTGATTCAGCAAGCATACATATATATTATTTTTCAGATTATTTTTCCTTATTGATTATTATAAGACATTAAGTATAGTTCCCTGTGCTACACAGTAGGTCCTTGTTTATCTGTTTTACATAGAGTAGTGTGTATATGTTAGTCCCAAACTCCTAATTTATCCCTTCCCCCGTTTTCCCTTTGGTAACAACAAGTTTATGTTCCATGTGAGTCTATTTCTGTTTTGTAAATAAGCTCATTTGTATCATTTTTTAAAATTCCACATACAAGTGATGTCATATGATATTGGCCTTTGTCTGGTTTACTTCCCTTAGCATGCTAATCTCTAGATTATCCATGTTGGTGCAAATGACATTATTTCATTCTTTTTTTATGGCCGAGTAATATTCTCTTGAATATACATTCCACACCCTCCCCCTTCCTGGTCTCTTACGAGCCTTGCCGTTCTTGGTTCCCATGGGCTGTCACAGCCCTCACAGCAGTTTCTCAGCATGGTAAGGCAGTGGCTCTTATTCTTACTCTGGGGGAATGGCGAAAGCTTCTGGTGCCTTTGATGGGAGTGTGAATAGAGGAAAATTGTATGGCAATATCTATTAAGGATATTTAATAGATGAACGTATATATCTCCTATGGCCTGGGAATTCTACTCCTAAGTATTAAGATATACTTAAGAGAATGTAAACAGAATTGGCAAAAACATTGCACTTTCATAATACCAAATACCTGGACATAACTGGAATGCCTGTCACTGGTAGAATGGATAAATTGTGGTGGACTTACACAATGGAACACCATACAATAATGAGAATGATGTTCCTCACTATACCCAACAATACCAACCAACCTCAAAAACAATGTTGAAGTGAGGAAGCTAGAAACAAAAGGGAATGATTCCACTTACATAAAGTCTGGGCAAAATTTATGCTTTTAGAAATCAGGATGATGGTTACATTTGGAGACAGGCTTGAGGAGAGTTTCTGGGGGCGCTGGGAATGCTTTTTTTTAAACTGCATTCTGGGTGTGTTCAGCTTGTGAAAATCAGACTGTACATTGAGGTTTGTGTACTTTTCTGTATACATTTCAATCAAAAGTTAGTAAAATATGGATGCTTGGGTTGAAAAATACTTCTAGGTAAACCAACAGGCAAGCTACAGATTGGGAGAAAAATATTTATAAAACATTTGACAAAAACTGATATCCGGGACATCTCATAAATAGTTGATGGGAATGATCTGGCAGTTTCTTAAAACAACTAAATAAATACCTACCCTACAACCCAACATTTTCACTTCAAGATATTTACCCAAAAGAAATGAAAACATATGTTCACAAAAAGATTTGTGTAGGAATGTTCATAGAACTTTACAAACTGGAAACAACCCAAATGCCTATAAAGAAAATGGATACATAAACTGCTGCTTATACAAAGAGCACTATTCAGCAATGAAAAGGAGCAGGCAACTGACACAGCATAGGTAAATATCAAAAACACTGCGCTGAGTGAAAAGAGCCTAATGTAAGCCAGTTTATACTGTATGATTCTATTTCTGTGAGGTTCTAAAACAGGCAAATCCAGTCTATGTTAGGAAAAAAAACAGTAAGAGATTGTTTCTGCAGGGGGTGGCGGTGGGACAGACAAGGATTAGCAGGAAAGGGAATAGGGAACTTTCTGGAGTGACAGTAATCTTCTAGTATCTTGATAGGGGTTCAGATTACACAGGTGTATGACATTGTCAAAACCCAACAAATGTACCCTTAAGATTTTTGCAGTTCATTGTAACATGAATTTTATATAGAAAGTAAAAAATAATACTGTAGCCAAACATTGAACTCTAGCTGATAATATGCATGCTGAAGTGCTTAGAGAGTAATGGCTAGAGGTCTATGATTCATTTGAACTACATTAAAAAACTGGGAGGAGGACTTCCCTGATGGTCTAGGGGTTAAGAATCCACCTTGCAATGCAGAGGATGCAAGTTTGATCCCTGGTCAGGGAACCAGCTGGGACCCCATATGTTGCAGAGCAACCAGAGAGCCTGTGCACCACAGCAAAAGATCTCCAGTGCTGCGACTGAGAGCCAAGGCAGCCAAATAAATAAATAGTAAAATAAAAAAATGAAAACGTAGGTGGGGTTGATAGATAAAGTAATAATGGGAGAGTCTAGGTATGTGTTCACTGTAAAATTCTTTCAGTTTTTCTGTATGTTTGAAAGTTTTCTTATAATAAAATGATGGGAGACATAAAATATCCCAGTGAAGTCTCTTCCAAGAAGTACTGAGTCTTGTTTAGAATATACCACTTTCAAACATCCAGGCTTCCTTATTTAATGACAAAGATGGTATTTAAATGCTGAGGAAGATTACAGGTCTGTCCTATTTAATACTGTTAGCTATGGCATCATCTATGTTGTAGATATAGGATATAAGTGACAAATGAAATAACTTATCAACAAAAAATGCACTGATGCATTGGTCCTACCCCTGAGTCCTAATCATTCTTCTGGGGGTGAGAGCGGGAATTAGGATTTTAAAATCTTCTCTAGGTGGTCATAAGGTGTAGCCAGGTTAAGAACCCACTGATGGAAAACCAGCATTTTGGCTTAGTCACAGGGCCCAGCATAGTCCCTGGCACAAAGTAAGTGCTCAAGAGATATAAAAAATATTAGCTGAATGAATGAGAGAATAGATATACATGTGCTGCGAAGAATGTGTGGATCTCAGGCCATCAGGAATAATGTGCTATGAGGGACTTCCCTGGTGGTCCCGTGGTTAAGAATCTGCCTGCCAGTGCAGGGGACATGGGTTTTATCCCTGGTCCGGGAAGATCCTACAGACTGTGGAGCAATGAAGCCCGTAAGCGGCAACTACCGAAGCCCGTTCTCTAGAGCCTGTGTGTGCTGTAACTAGAGAGTAGCCCCTGCTCACTGCAAACAGAGAAAGCACTCGAGCAGCACTGAAGCCCAGCACAGCCAGATAATAATAATAATAATATGATATAAAAAATTAAACAATAAAATAGGTATCAGTGGTAGTAAGTTTTGGGATGGGGGAGAGGCAAAAAGAGAGGCCCTGGAAATGAGGGGTAGGGAATCTGGATTACCGATGGGACACAGGTAACAAGGCTCATTTTCCAGTTAGAGGTAGGTGGACCTTGCTCTGTGTCCCCAGTCACCCCAGAACCAGGGGTGAAGAGGTGGGTGGGTGCCTTGGGGAGCCCTGGCAGGCCCTGTGATGAGGGAAGGGGTTTAGTGTGGGCTGGGGTTCTTAGGCTTGGGTCAAAGTCCCACTCTGTCCACACCGGAGGGCACTGAGCTTGGTGGGGCTCAGAGGCCTGGAATGGACCCCGCTTCATGGAGGACTGGTTGGCTGTGTGGCTTTGGGCAGTCATTTCAGCTCCCAGTTACGAACTGCAGGCAACAGTATAGCTGCTCTGCTTTCCTCGGGGGTCATTGGGGAGATCAGAGAGAAAAACATATGGGGACATCTTTCAGGAGCTGAAAAGTCCTAGGCACTCACTCTGTCCTTGAGCCCTTTCCATCCCCACCCAAACCTCTGGGCTCAGCTTGAACGCCTTTCTCCTCAGGGTCCCAGCGTCTGGCCAAGCTATAATGATGGCTTTAGGCTTTGTCTTCCTAGGTTCTCCCAAAGTCTCACCACACATCTCTGCTGGTTGGGAGCAAGAGTGAAAAGACAGAAGTTATTTTGATCCACCCTCTTAGTATCCAGCACAACGGGACCGGAGTTGGGCCTTAGACAAAGCTGTTCCTGGCATCCAGGCTTCCAGAAGGGCAGGGCAAGTGTGGCAAGCGCCTTGGAGGTCATGGAAGGGTGAAGGGTTGGCAGGCAGTGCTGGCACTTATGGGCCGAACTCTCCCAGATAAAATTCAGGACATTCAGTGAAATTTGAATTTCAGATAGGCAGTGCATAATTGTTTGGTAAGTCCCAAATATTGTATGGGAGTCATATATTTTAACTTGTTAAATCTGTCAGTGCTACTGCTGCTGGTCAACAATGTATTGGAAGCCCTTGGCAGAGAAATCAGACAAGGAAAAAAGTCATCCAAATTGGAAAGGAAGGAGTAAGTTATCTTTTTTTTTTCAGATTACATGATTTCATGTACAGAAAATGCCAAGGAATGCACAAAAACATCTATTAGAGATAATAAACAAATTTAACAAAGTTTCAAGGTATAATATCAACCACAAAGTCAGATTTGTTTCTATATACCAGCAATGAAATTAAGATTTCAGATTCAACAATCTGAAAAGGAAATTAAGAAAACAATTCCATTTATAACAGCATCCAAAAGAATAAAATAATGTGGAGTAAATTTAACCTGGGACTTGCACACTGGAAATTGTAAAACATTGGTAAAAAAATTAAAGAAGACTTAAATAAGTAGAAAGATATCTTATGTTCATGGATTAGAAAATATAAGATAGCAATACTCCCCAAAGTGATCTAAGATTCCAATGCAATCCCTATCAAAATTCCAACAGACTTTTTTATCCTTTTCAGAAGTGGAAAAGCCCATTCTCATAAGGAATTCCAAGGGACTGAATAGCCAAAACAACAATGAAAAGGAAAAGCAAATTTGGAGGGCTCACATTTCCAGATTTCAAACTTACCACACAGTTGAAAGTGAAAGTGTTAGTCAATCAGTCGTGTCTGACTCTTTGTGACTCCATGGACCATAGCCCACCAGGCTCCTCTGTCTGTGGAATTCTCCAGCCCAGAATACTGGAAGGTATAACCATTCACTTCTCCAGGGGATCTTCCCAACCCAGGGATTGAACCCAGGTGTTCTGCATTACAGGCAGATTCTTTACCATCGGAGCCCCAGGGAAGCCCAATATAATTAAAACATTGTAGTACTGGGGTAAGGATAAACAATCAATAGAATAGAATTGAGATTCTAGGAACAAACCCAAAATATCTATGACCAGTTAGCTTTCAACAAAGGTGCCGAAACCATTCAATGAGGGGAAGAATAGTCTTTTCAAGAAATGGTACCTCACCCGGGTACACAAAAATTAACTCAAAATGGATCAGCAATTTAAGTACATAGGCTAAAACTATAAAACTATTGGAAGAAAAAATAGGGGTAAATCTTTATAACTTCAGATTTGGCAACAAATTCTTAAATTTGATATCAAAAGCACAGACAACATAGGAAGAGCAACGTGTTGCTCTTCATAAAAGTTAAAATCTTGTTCATCAAAGGTCATTATCAAGAAAGTGAAAAAACACACAGAAGGGGGGAATATTTTAAAATAATCTATCTCAAAGTATTCAGTGTCTGGAAAACATAAAGAACTCTTACAACTCAACAACAAAAAGACTAACAGTTAATTTTAAATAGGAGCATTTGAAAAGACATCTTCCCAAAGAAGAAACACAAATGGCCAATAAGCACGTGAACACACGTTCAACATCATTGGTCATTAAGGAAGTGCAAATCAAAGAGCACAATGAGGTATCACATCACGTCCACTGGGATATCTATAAATAATAAGAAGAAAGCAAACAGAAAATAAGATGTTGTTAAGGATGTGAAGAAACTGTACACTGCTGGTGGGAATATAAACAGTGCAGCCACCATGTGAAAAACAGTGTGGTCGTTTTTCAAAAGTTAACAAGAACAACAGCAAAGCTGACAAAGAACTGCCATATGCCTCAGTTTGGGCTGCTATAGCAAATGGTTATAGGCCAAGCGGCGTTAACCACAGACACCTACTTCTCACAGTTCTGGAGGCTGAGGAGTCTGAGATCCGGGTGTCAGCACGGCCAGATTCTGGTGAGAAGCCTCCTACTGACTCCCTCTGCTGTATCCTCACATAGCAAAGACAGCAGAGAGAGCTTTCCCGTTCCTTCTTCTAGGGGCGCTAATCCCATTATGTGGGCTCTTTCTCTCTCGTGACCTAATTACTTCCCAAAGGCCTCATCTTCAAAAACTATCACAGTGGGGGTTGGGGCTTCAGCACATGAATTTAGGAGGGGACACAATTGGGTCCATTGTATCATAAGATGCAGAAAATCTACTACTAGGAATATACCCCCCAATTGAAAATATACTACAACAGATACTTGCATGTGAATGTTCATAGCAGTGTTATTCACAGTAGCTGAAAGATGGAAGCAACCCAAATGCCTATCAGCAAATGAATGGATAAACAAAAAGTGGTATATCCATACAATGTTCATCAGTGAAAAGGAATGACGTTCTGACACATGCAGCAACATGGCTGAACTTTGAAACACGTTAAGTGAAATAAGCCAGTCAAATATCGTATGAGTCCACAAGGTATCTACAGCAGGCAAAGTCACAGAGACGGCAAGCAGATTAGAAGGTACCGGGAGTGGGGTAGGTGGGGATAATGGAAAGTTACTGCTTAACGGTTGTAGAGTTTCTGTTTGTGGATGGTGAAGAAATTTTGGAAACAGTGGTGATAGTTGTACAACACTGTGAGTCTAATTAGTGCCATTAAATGGTATATTTAAAAATGGTGAAGATGGGCAATATTGCATTATATATGTTTTACCAGGAATAAATAATTCTTGTAAAAAAGAAATTAAGTACTGATACACACTACAACTAGGATGTACCCTCAATACTGTTATGCTAAGTGACAGAGTCACGCATGAAAGACTTTATATTATATGATTCCTTTTATGTAAAATATCCAGAATAGGTAAATCCATAGAGATACTAGAAAGCAGATGGGTGGTTTTCAGGGGACAGGAGGAGGGCGTTTTTCTAGAGGGGTAGAAACATTTTCAACCTAGAAAGAGGTGATGTTTGCACAACACTGTTGAATACACTAATGTCACTAGACTGGACACTCTAAAATGGTCAGTTGCATGTTGTATGAATTTCACCTTAACTGAAAAAGGAATCTGGCCATCCTACATGTGGCCTCTCCCCAATCCTATACCTTGTCCTCCCCCTGTTCCATGGACTTCTATTCTGCAACTACAGGATCAAATTCAATTCTTTTTAAACATGATCCATTACCAGCCACAGTCCTGAAAAAGCAGTCTCTAGGTCCTCAGGGGCTGCTGGGAAATGGGACCTTCTGGGTGCTATTTGGGTGATATCACTCTAGTTGGGTGACATCTGCATTCACTCATTTATTACGTACCAGCTATAGATCAGATTAGGTTCTGGCCCTCCGGTTGCACAAAACCCGCGTGGGTGAGGAGATGGGAACAGATGAGCTACACAAAGAGACAATCATGATATGCAACAGTGACCCTGGAAGACTGCGCTAAGTGGAAGCCGTGATTAAACGGTTATACGTGCCTAGAGGAGAGAGGCGGCTTCTTCGTGATGAGGAGGAAGAGTTCCTGAGGGGGAAGGAGGAAGGGAGAAGGGGGAAGGGGAACCTAGGGTCAAAAAGGCCTGGAACCAACCGGGCTCTGAGAAACGCGGGTGTCGTGGGCAGAGGATAAGGCCAGAGCAGGTGTGGGGTCAGACTTTGAGGGGCAGTAAGGGGTTTGGGTGCATCCTGAGGGGGCCACAGTGGATGGTTCCAGCAGGTTTTGTGGTCTGAGGTGGCCCTCGGGAGCTCCGGGGAGGCCTGAAGTTGTGGACAGAAGTGCCTGGGAGGGTGTGCCTCTCATCACATCCTCGAGGGATCTGGGTCTCCAAGGAAGTGAAGAAGTGAGCTGTTGGCCAAGCTGATGATTGTTACTCCCCTGCCTTCCCGCCAGGCTGACTCCTCTCTCCTCTGCGGCACAGTGCTGGTTCCAGGCCGTGTTTACTGCCTGGACCACCTGTTCTCCACCTGCCTCTTATATCCTGTCTCCTCACGGTGTTCAGGAGCTGTCCCCAGCTGCCTTTACCACCGGGGCCCCCTCTGAGGGAGTCACCATCATTTGCCTCCCATGTTGGAGTCTGCAGGTCTTCTCTCCATATAGAGAGCCTCGCCTGTGGCCTCCGCCCCCTGACAACCTGCTTCTGTCCTGCTTCACCCCTTCTCTCTCCTGACATAGCTCTCAAATGTCACCGATGAGTGATGATCGATGTCCCAGGTGCCAAATATGAAGTCACCTCAGGGCACTGCTTTTTCTTCCACCCCCTCCTCCTCCTCGTCTTCTGAAAAGCTCTCCTCTCTTGACCTCCCTGACGTTGCGCCTGCCTGTCTGAAATCTCCTCCTACTTCTAAGATCACAGCTTTTTCTGTTTCTCTTTCCGACTTTTCTGTGTTTTTCCTTACCTTTAAAACTGCGAGTTAAAAAATAGAACTAATTCACACACTTGGGGAAAAAAAAATCAAAATAGAACAAAAGAACATATAGTGAAAGTAACTTCTTCCTCTCATGATTTTCAGTTCTCCAAAATCCCTCTCCAGGAGCAAATTTGAAGTCCTTCCAGGAATATGCCATCCCATACAGTAGCCACTAGATATCCCTGACTACTGAGCACTTAAAATGTGGCTAATTTGAATTCAGGTATGTTGTAAGTATGAGACACATGCCCAATTTCAGACTTAGTACAAAAAAGTATAAAATATCTCATCAATAATTTAAAGACACAATTATAATTCAAGAAAGCTAGAAAATAATTTTAAAATATTGATGGGATGTTAAGATGATGTCATTTGGGATATGTTGGCTTAAAAATATATCAAAATTAATCTCACCTGTTTCTTTTTATCTTGTCTAATGGATATACCGAAAAAAATGTAAATAACTTATAAGACGCGTTTGCGGCTAACATTATAATTTATTTGACAGCACCATTCTAGAGCTAGACTCTGCATTTATTTATAAATATAATGTATTCCTTTAAAAACACAATATGTACCAAAATAGCACAGTATTCAGACTTCTAAAAATTCCTGGTTGCCCTCAACTGTCTTTCTCAGAGATCAGGAGAATTTTATAGATGATGAAACTGAAGCTCAAAAGCCCAGGTGACTTTACCATGGTCACTGGTGTGGGTCTCTTCCCCCCTTTAGAGTACTGGCTTCTAAGAGTCAGACTCCATCATCATATCCGTTTTACATCTGTTGTGAGCTCAAGTTCCCGCCCCCCTAGAGTCGATATATATTAGTCATTATGACATAATAGTATTGAGATTTGTAGCTTCATAGTTGATCTCATTTAAAGATCCCAACAGTCCTTAAGGTAGGTTGCTGCCACTTAACATCAGTGTTTCCCCTGCACCACTGACTTCCCTCGGAGCCTACGCCTGCTCTCTTCTGGCCCCAGGCTCGCAGTACTGCTCAGGGAGGTGAGACCAGGAGGGCCAGCTGAGTGTCCCAGGCAGACAGCTTACCAGGTAGTTGAGCGTTCATCTTCTGGCTCCAGAATCGAGGCTCAGACGCCAACTCCACCATTCTTACCTATGTGACCCTGAGCAGTGGATTGTGAAGTCCTACCTCAGAGAGCTTGAGAGTGAGGGTTAAAAAAAGCCATCGGTGCTTAGGCTAGTCCAGAGACAGAGCCTGTGTTTGTGGGTCCAGCTACCTTACTTTATGCAAAGCTGTGGAAAGTTGTGTGGAATCAGGGCCTGAAAGCTGTAAGTACCTCTTTCGTCGTACTGTCCATATTTTATAAGCGTCTGCTGCCAAACATATTTTATCAGATGGTGCAGTCTTATCACAGATTTGGAAAAGCTTTTAAAAACAGCTCGTGGTCTGTGATGACCTGGGGCAGAGGGAGAGGGTGGATGGGGTGGGAAGCAGGCTCAAGACTAGGGGATCTATGTATACACATAGCTGATTCATGTTGTTGTACAGCAGGAACTAACACAACATTGTAAAGCAATTATACTCTAATTTAAAAAAAAAAACACAGCTCATGGTATCAGTTGACAAGTGGATAGACAAATTGTATATCCATACAATGGGATATTGTTCAGCCATAAAAAGAAATAAGTACTGATAAACGCTACAGTGTGGATGAACCTCGAAAACATTATGCTAAGTGAAAGAAGCCAGACACGAGAGCTCACGTATTGTATGATTCCATTTATATGAAATATTCATAATAGGTAAATCCATAGGGAGAGAATGCAGATTGGTTGTTGCCAGGAGCTGGAGCGAGAGGAATAAAGAGCAGCTACTTAAGATATGAGGTTTGTTTTGGGGGTGAGGACGATGTTTTGGAACTAGATAAAGGTGGTGGTTGCACTAACTGCCACTGAATTATTCAGTTAAAATGGTTAATTTTATGACAAGTGCTAGAGAGGGTGTGGAGAAAAGGGACCCCTCTACAGTGTTGGTGGGAAAGCAAGTTGGTGCAGTCACTGTGAAAAACAGTATGGAGGTTCCTCAGAAAACTAAATATAAAATTAGCATGTGATCCAGCAACCCCCCTCCTGGGCACATATTCAGACAAAATTTTAATTCAAAGACACATGCTACTCTGTTTTCATAGCAGCACTACTCACAACAACCAAGACACGGAAACAACCTAAATATCCACCAACAGATGAACAAAGAAGAAGTGGTACATATATAAAATGGACTACTACTCAGCCATAAAAAAAGAATGAAATGATTTGCAGCAGCTTGGAGGCAACTAGAGATTATCGTACTAAGTGAAGTAAGTCATAAAGAAAAAGCCAAATGCCATATGATATCAAACGTAGACTCTAAAATATGACACAAAGGAACCTACCTATGAAACAGAGATAGACTCACAGAGAACAGATCGTTGGTTGCCAAGGGGGAGAGGGCTGGGAGGCTGGAGTTAGCAGATGTATGCTTTCATATAAAGAGTGGATAAACAGCAAAGTCCTAGGGTATAGCACAGAGAACTGTATGCAGCATTCTATGATAAACCATAATGGAAAAGAATATTAATAAAGAATGTGTATATATATGTATAGCTGAATCACTTGGCTGTATAGCAGTAACCAATACAACACTGCAAATCAACTATACCTCAATAAGAAGTAAAAATAAATGATGAATCTTATGTTGTGAGAATTTCACCTCAATAAAAATGTTGCCTATCCCATTCTCCCTTGGATGCTGTTAGGAACTCAGACTCCAATTAAGACCCCATTTAGAAACGAGCGTCCCTCTCAATTACCAAGGACAAGCTTTGGGAGGTGGGATGGGGAGTGGCTCCCTGGGGGTCCCAGCTGTAATAGAGCCAGAACCCAAGTCCCAGCCACAGAACAGATCTTTATTGAGAACCAGACCCGGTTCTTAGTACTGAGGATTCAGCCAGCCATGAACGAGACCCAGGGGTCCCTTTTCATGGAGTTTGCATTCTGGTTGGGGAAGGCTGACAAACACACAGATAATAAAATATCAAGCAGGGAGAGAGCTATGAAGGGAAACAAAACAGATAAATGGTAGGCGGGAGGCAGCTAGGGAGGGCCCCTAAGATGAGGTGACATTTGAGCAAGCCTTGCAGAGCGTCTATCTGGAGAAGGGTGTTTCTAGCGGAAGGACTGGCAGGTGCAAGGCAAGACCATGCTTGGTGTTTTAAAGACCAGCAGGGAGGCCATCTCTGTTTGCCACACTTCTGAGGGAGAGAGACCTGTCCTGCCTGGAGAGCATGGTAGACTGTTTCATGCTTAATAGTTACTCAGTCAATATTTAATTGATGCTCAAGGATGGAGGAGACTGGGAGTCTCAGCAGAGTCTGGGGCAGGGGCAGAAGCTACACAGGTTTTTGGCTGGTGGAGAGATCAGGGCAGCTGTCATCTACCCAGGCTGACCCCTGGGGCTTGCGAGGGGAGCTCCCTGAGGCTTCCTGGGTGGACTCCTGCAGGGGGTGGGGGTTGGGGTGTTCAGGCAGCTCTGAGTCAGGATGATGGTCCTTAACTGGCTTCTCTGAGCATGGAATCCTCCATGTGCCACCCCAGGGAGACGGTGCAGCTGGAGAGAGCCGCTCACCACCTCTCCGCTTGCAGGCCTAGTTGGGAGAGGAGGCATGGCAAGGGGGGGACTGGAGCTGGCAGGGGGCTCTGGAAGGGGCTCTGAATTAAGGCTGGGCGTCCATGTTGGGCAAAGGGGGCTGGTGAATTCTGAGATGTTTTCTTGCTCCAATAACCAGACACAGTTCCTGCCCCAATTGGGGTAAAGAAAAAAAAAAAAGAGTTGTTTCAGGCAAGAGTGGAATCTAGTCCCCTGCTCCCTCGTTTTTATTTCACTTTCTGACTCATGCTTGCTGCAGCAACGGGATTTGAGGTACAGATGGTTAATTTAAAGACTGAAAACTTGGCGATTAATTTTAAGGCTCCCCAACTTCCCAGCTAGTTGGATGATTTAGCTCATTTCTCTGAACTTCAGTTTTCCTGTCTATAAAAGATGGGTTAATACAAAAAAGAAGGAGCCCAGTAGCTGGCATATGGTGGCACTTGACCATCCAAGCCTAAAACCCTATAGTTGCCTTTCAGTTTCTGTCTGAGGTTGAGAAGATCCATTTGAGTAGTCAGCTCTCCATGGGGACTTCTGACTCCAGAACCATCCATCTCAGCTCCCCTTGGCAACACATAGGTCACCTGCATGGATAGGGGGACAGCTGACCTGTCCCTTGGGTATGGGGCAGCATTTAGGGGAACAGCATGGAAGTAAGAACCTGCCTTTATGCCTGCATCTATGGCTTGATACTAGCCACCACACCCACCCATGCACCACCACCTTCCCCAGGTACTGGTTTCTCAAGATTCCTGCTCCCCCACGAGGAATATGTACTTTTTTTCTGGGCATGCTACAAGGCATGTAAGATTTTTGTTCCCTGACCAGGGATTGAACCCTCGGCCCCTGCAATGGAAGTGCTGGGGCTTATCTGTTCTGGATACCACCTAGACAGGCTGTGGACTCCTGTGGCTCTGTCTTCACCTCTCATTGGCCACTCAGAAGAGGGCCAAAGGCTGTCCCTTGTCTTCATCACCTACCAGGTGGTGCTGGACAGGGTTGCTGGGCTTCTTGGGTTACAAGGAGCAAATATTCCTCAAAGTACATTGGAGGTAAACATATGGTTCTCTCTCCATGACACTTGCCCAGTATCATCTAGGGAAGGGCAGAGGAAAAAATCAATGGGAGAAGTTAGGGGGCAGAGATACATAGTGATTCTGGTGGCATCAGACTTGGGCAAGATGGGGTAATGGCCTAAGCAGGTAGACAGTGGAGCCAGATGGCCTGGGTTCAATTCCACTACTGTCCTACCAGTTGTGTGACTGAAGGCAGGTTACTTTACTTCTCTGGACCTCAGCTTTATCCCTAAGATAGGGATGAGATACTAATAGAATCAGCCTCCTAGGGATGTTGTGATTTCATTGATTAATATTTGTATAGTGTTTAGTACAAGCTTAGCACAGAGTAAGTACTGGATATCTTTTTATTATTTTCTTTCAATTTATGTAGTTGATTTTACATATCTTTTACAGTGAATTTTTAAAATTGAAGTGTAGTTGATTTGGGCTTCCCTGGTGACTCAGTGGTACAGAAGCTGCCTGCTAATGTAGGAGACATGGGTTTGATCCCTGGGTCAGGAAGACCTCCTGGAAAGGAAATGGAAACCCACTCCAGTATTCTTACCTGGGAAATCCCAAGGGCAGAGGAGTCTGATGGGTTATAGTTCATGGAGTCGCAAAGGAGTCAGACATGAATTAGCAGCTAAATAACAATTGTTGATTTGCAATATTATATTAATTTCAGGTGCACAACATAATGATCCATTATTTTAACAGATTATGTCCCATTTACAGTTATTATGCAATATTAGCTGTATTCCCTGTGCTATACAATATATCCTTGTAGCTTACTTATTTTGTACCTAGTAGTTTGAATCTCTTGATCCCTACCCTACCTGACTTCTCTGGGCTTCCCTTGTGGCTCAGCTGGTAAAGAAACCACCTGCAATGTGGGAGACCTGGGTTCAGTTCCTGGGTTGGGAAGATCCCCTGGAGAAGGGAAAGGCTACCCACTCCAGTATTCTGGCTTAGAGAATTCCATGGCCTGTATAGTTCATGGGGTCACAAAGAGTTGGGCATGACTGAGCACCTTTCACTTCACTTTCACCCTACTTCTCTGTCCCCACTGGTAGCCACTAGTTTATTCTCTGTGTCTGTAAGTCTGTTTCTGTTTTGTTATATTCATTTGTTTATTCTTTAGATTCTATATGTAAGTGATAACATATAATGGTTATCTTTCCCTGACTTATCCAGGTCTATCAATGTAGTTGCAAATGGCAAACTTTCATTCTTCTTTATGGCTGAGTGATATCTCATTGCATGTATATATCACATCTTCTTGATCCATTTATGTGTTGACAGACACGTAGGTAACTTCCATATCTTGGCTATTGCAAATAATGCTACTAAGACCTTTGGGTTGCATGTATTTTTTCCAATTAGTGTTTTCATTTTCTTTGGATAAATACTCGGAAGTAGAATCGCTAGATCATATGGTATTTCTATCTTTTAGTGTTTTTGAGACGCCACCATGCTGTGTTCCATAGTGGCTGTACCAGTTTACATTCCTACCAACAGTGTACTAGGATTCCATTTTCTCTGCATCCTTGCCAGTATTTGTTATTTGTGGTCTTTTTGATAAAAGCCATTCTGACAGGTGTGAGGTGATATTTCATTGTGATTTTGATTTGCATGACAGTGAATTTGTTTTTGTTTGCTCAAGTTGTTATCTATCTGGGCATTGGGGTTATGATGGAGGGAGACAGACATTAATCCAGTTCTCATAAATAAATGTACAGTTGCAGTGGGGATCTGGGCTTTGAAAAGGGGAATATGGGGATCAGAGAATGCTCAATAATGGAAACAGACCCAGGCAGGCTGGTGAGGGTGGGCTTCCTGGAGAAAGCGTCTTTGGAACCAAGATTTGAAGGGTGAATAAGATTTTTTAGTCTAAGAAGGGAAGAGAAATATTTCAGGCAGAGGCAATAGCAAAGCCCCTGCAAGCGTGAAGGACTGACTTGCCCAGATTTGCTTTTAGTTCATTTTAGCTCAAACATACTCTTTAGTTCGCTTTTTCCATTAAAATCATTGTTGAAAAGAGACTGAATAGATTTATAATAGTATTAGACTAATTTTTATAATAATAATTATTACTTTTCCCAGTCTTTTTAAAATTATGACAAAAAACAATAGAAAATGTTCCATTTAAGTACAGTTCAGTAGTGTTAAGTATATTCACGATGCAGTACAATTGATCTCCAGAACATTTTCATCTTACAAAATTGAAACTCTGTCTCATTAAATAATAACTCCCCATTTTTTCTTCCTCTCTGCCCTGGCAACCACCACTCTACTTTCTGTTTCTGTCAGTCTGACTCTTCTAGGTACATCACAGAAGTGAAATCATACAGTATTTTCTTTTTGTGACTGGCTTAATCCTCTTAGCATTATACCCTCGAGGCTCAACCAAGTTGTAGCCAGTGACAGGACAACTAGGGGGCTTTTGCAGGAGCCCAGGTGTGAGCTGATGGGGGCTGGGCCTAGGGCTTGGCAACTGAGGAGGAAAAAGCAGGTAGGATCAGGGAGACTTGGGGGAGGTGGAGTCAGGGTATTTGGTGAAGGGTGGGCTGGTGGCAAGGATGGGTGAAGCAGGGCTCCCGCTTCTGGACTTGGCCTTCAGAGGGGGCTGTGGACAGGCCTGTGGCGCTCAGAACTGTGGGCTCCTTTGGAGGATGTGGCTGATCCAGGGGCTGGGTTGCCAGCAGAGGAAACCAGGAAAGAACCTCCTCTCTGCCTTCAGCCCAGAGTCTCATGGAGACCAGAGAGAAGGAGGCGTGAGCAGCTGCTCTGGTTTCTCTTCCCGCTTGTTTGTATCTTCCTTCAGAGCCCAGGCCTTGCTGCACTAGGAAGATGGATCTTTATGGCACCCAGATGGAAGGAGGAGGGCACGTAAGAGTTTTTTACCCCATCCCTCCCTATTCAGACAGCACCAGGCTGGGCGCCACAAGCGTCTACCCTGCTGTCTCTGGTCTGTTTCATTCTCCATGGAATTTGAAAGTCCCTCCCACTTAGAGACCCACCCCCCTTCTAAAGGCTCCCATCTCCCCAAAGAAGTGGGTAATTCTCCCTGTGGAGAGAAAAATCATGGAGGAAAGAATACTAATCTTGGCTGTCTCCAGGTGTGTGGCAAGTGACTTCTTTCCCAGCCATGCACCCAGACAGCCCACGGTGAACATCTACCAAGACAGCCCGCACCAGACCTAGTGAGGAGGAGACAGACATGGGCTCCACTGTCTGAGGAGCAAAGGATGGTAGATATAGCCTTGATATCAGTGTGTATGTCCCTGATGACTCAGGCGGTAAAAAATCTGCCTGCAATGCGGGAGAACCAAATTCGATCCCTGGGTCTGGAAGATCCCCTGGGGGAGTGAATGGCAACCCACTCCAGCATTCTTGCCTGGAGAATTTCACGGACAAAGGAGCCTAGTGGGCTACAGTCCATGTAGGTGCAAAGAGTCGGACACGACTGAGCTACTAACACACGCATCAGTATGAACAGGTGAGGTGCTGGCTCATGAAAGAAGGTGATTAGTTCCACTTGGTTTTGGGTGGGCAGTGGGGAAGAGTCATCAGGAAGTGCTAGAGAAGATGTGACTTTCTAAAACTGTGTCTTGGAAGATTTCTGTCAGCATGGAGGTAAAGATCAGGAAGGGGGGCAGACAAGGGAATTCTTGGCAGGGGGACAAGAGAAACAGGCTTGTGCCTTCAGCTTGTTATCAGCGGACATCTTCAGAGAGAAGTTAGCAGGGTCTCCATCCCCCAGGACTTGGCTTTAGTCTCTGACTGTAGATGGGATGGGGATGCGGGGAAGTGAGGAGCTTCTGACACGGAAGCCATGTAGGGGGGGGTCAACTGGAGATAATGAAAATCATTCCCTGGTGGTCCAGTGGTTAGGGCTCTGTGCTTTCACTGCTGAGGGCTTGGGACCTATTCCTGGTTGAGGAACAAAGATTCCACATAGCTCCTCTGTCCTTGGGATTTTTCAGGCAAGAATATTGGAGTGGGTTGCCATCTCCTCCTCCAGGGGATCTTCCCAATTCAGAGATTGAACCCTTGTCTCCTGTGTCTCCTGCATTGGCAGGCATGCACGTAGCACTTACTAGACACCTGGTGCTGCTTTAGAAGCCATACAAGTATTCACTTATGTAATAGTCACACCAACACTTTGCAGGAGTCACCATTATGGTACCCATTTTCCAGATGGGAAAACACCCAAGGTTGCACAGAGCAAGAAATAGGGTTTGAACTGGGCAGTGTGGCTCCAGACTCCGTGCTTTCAAGCACTGTGTGAGGCTGCGACTCCCATCCGGCTCTGAGCAGAAAGGCTAGGACAGAGCTGGAGGGGATGAAGGAGTAAAATGTCCAGGCGCTGGCCTCAGATGTGCTGTGGGTGGGGAGCAAGGGCGGAGCCATGGTAGCTGCTCAGATGTCATGATGGCACCATTCACTGAGCTGTGGAACCAGGGTGAGGAAAAGAGCGCCTGGCTGGCCTCATTCTCCCAGTCTGTAAAATGGGGACAGAACACTTGCCTCAGTGGTAGAGGAAACCCAAGTGGTGGTCCTTTGGGCACTGAAGGTGCTCTGTCAGCGTGGCCTGCCCACTGCTGCAAACATGCCTGCCATCCCTTTTATCCCCCCTCCAGGCCACCTGGGGGGCACCTGGCCCTCTGGGAATGTCTTTCTCTGCCATTTCCTCATGGAGCTAGAAACGGCTTTGAAGTCTGCCCGGCTCTTTAGAGGGAGTGAGGTGAGAGCAGTTCAAGGCATGTGGGTTGGAAGTATTCGGAAATGCAGATGGGCTTCAGGACTTCCTTTTATTTTTGTTCAGCACATCTGAGTGTCTCAGTGGGTACCCCCCGCCCTGCATCTCAGAGAAGGGCCTCCCCGCTATTGCAGAAAGGATGTGACAGCCCCCACGGTGGTGGGGGGTGAGGGGGCTGCTGTGAGCTTGGGGGCAAGCAAGGCGAGGCCAAGCTCTCACCCTCCTGCCCCACCCTGCCACGCCACCAAAACAGAAGGGCCGAGGTGTCTGCCCCAGGGAGGGCCTGGCTGGGACAGCCTTTGAAGCGGGCGAGAGCCTGGAAGGAAGGCTGAGGGAAGCAGTTTGTTAATATTCACAGCAGAGGCAGCAGTCTTCCCTGGGTTTTCAGTGTCGTCACGGCAGGTGGCAGAAACATCACCCGCCTGGCTCAACAACGCCAGGGCCTGGGAGATGAGGCCTGGGTTTGGCTCATCAATTGCTGTGTGACACTGGGCAGCTCGCTTCTGTCTCTGGGCCTTGGTTGTCTCTTGTGCAGCATCAGGGACTGTGATCAGATCATCTCTCAGGCTACTTCTCACTGAAGGATTCACATCCTTGCCACATGGCCATGGACCCCTGCTTCAGCGCATCTCCTTCCTGTCCTCTGGGTGGGGCTTGGGCCTGGCTGGGCCTTGGATGCGTGCTGGGACCATCTCTGGGAAGCAGTCAGGATGCAGGGGCAGACCTAGGAGCAGCAGGTCTGCCAAGAGCCCACTGCCCTGGAGCATCCTGAGCAGAGGAGAGAGGCCGTGGGCACAGAGATGATGCCTTGGTAGGCAGGGGTGACATCTGAGATATTTAACAGTCAGGGCAGCTCTGGCTGCCTGAGCACTTAGGGGGAGGGGGGCTGTTGTGCCCACTGTTAACCCTTTAGTTCCTAGGGGGCAGCTGGGGGTCCTGGGAGAGGGACCAGGAAGGCCGGAAAGGGAAATATTTCGGGTGGTGGGGGGCTTGGGGCAGGGCCTGTTTATCAACTGGTAAGACAATGTTTCAGCATTCTGATGACCTGTGTGGCTGTACCAGCGACCCGCTGTCTATCAGCTCTGTTTGCCAGGAGGGAAGGACAGAGAATGCAGCTGAGGCCCCCAGGGAGCTGGTTTCTAGCCCTTTCCACCATCAAGAAAAGTCCTTTCATTCAGAGTGGGTGGCAGGTCACTGTTCCCACGTGGCCCTGTGTCCTAAGGTCCCCAGCCTGCTATCCGAGGGTACCCCTCCTCCCTCCACCCTTGGGAGCACTGAAGGCTCTCCCTCCCCTCACTCCTCTCCACATTGTAGCCCAGCTTCCCCCCCACTGTTCCCCCACCCCCACCGCCTGGCTTCCTTTGTGTCTGTCCCTCAGCCATCTTCCCTCCCCTGCAGAGGGCCCCTGTCCCATGTCCCACCCTCCAACCCCCAGGGATGACCCTTCCGCTTGGCCAGTGGAGGAGAAAGTTGAGATGGGGCTGCAGGGAGGGGGAGGGGAGGAGATGCACCATTAAGGGCAGCTGGAGGGGGAGACCCCAGTTCTTGGTACAAGCCCCCACTCTGCCCGCTGCCCCGACTTCCCTGCGCAGCAATTTTGGTTTCTATTTTAAACAGTTTGGGTTGTGCTTCTCTGCCTTCCTGCTGGGTGTTTATAGTGGGGAAAATAATTGGTGATATTTGCACAGATGTGCTGGTACTGAGGCTCATCACAGGCACCTATGCCCAGGGGACCCTCCCTGCCCGCAGCTCCTCTGCCAGCCTGAGGAACCAGCTGGGAAGGGGGGCTAACTGCTGGCCCCCTGCTTCCCTGGAGCCTCAGGCACTGAGACTCAGGCAGAGCTGGAAGCAGGAGGCCTGATGTGCCCCAGGCATGCCCAGAGGCAGGCCCCGGCTTGCCAGGGTAAGGGGTCCTGCCCCAGCGGCAGGGACTGATCAGGATGGCCCTGGGCTCCATGGGATGGGCCCTTCCGAGGGGTCTGGGCAGAGAAGCCCCGAGGGACTCTGTTACTGCTGACTCCGTTTTCTCCTGCAGAGTCTGAGTTTGCTGTTGAGGGCAGGGGGTAGGTGAGGACCAAGGGGAGAAAGGCCTGGGTTGAGCCCAGGAAATCACTGGCCTGTCTCTCTTTTGTCTCCAGGCGCAGAGCAGTGTTCTAGGGGGCCGGGCAGGAGGCAGGGGCTGCAGGGCCTGGGCTGCAGTGGGTGCTGCCCACTGCCGGGCGCCCAGCCCCCTGGGGGTGAGGAGAGCCCAGAGCAGACAGGGCTGGGTGGGGCCACCGCGTTTCCTGTGTCACCCCGGCGTGGGTGTGTGCTGTGTGTGCACATGTGAATGTGTGCACGCAGTTTCTGTGCTTGTGTGGGTTCTGCCCATGTGCGCTCGTGCATGGGTGGAGGTGTGTTTGTGTGCAGGTGTGTGCAAGCATGTGCTGTGTGTACATGTAGGCTTGTGTGTGTGTGTGCATGTCTGTGTCTTGGTTTGCGTTCCCCAGGGTTTCTCTGAGGCAGTGGTTTGATTGTGGGTAGTTTATTGAGAGCTGATCCCAGGAAGCAGGAAAATGAGGAAGAAGATGGGGAGAGGAAGGCAGCCAGTGATGGACGTGCTTTTGGTTAAATTGCCAGTGCCGGTAACTGAGGCACCATCCTTCTGGGGACTCCTCAGAGCAGGTGAAACATGGTGTCCTTCTGTCGAGATGCCATGAAACCTGGGGGTGTTTGGCCACCAGCTTCCATCCATCAGTGGTTGAGGCGCCTTCAGCTTATCCTAACTGTGGGTCCAGTGGCACACAGTTCCCAGGAAGCAGCCTTCGGTGTGGGGAGGTAAAGGCTGCAGGATCGAGGTGGCACCAGTGGGTCTGCTGCTGCTTGGTGGGTGTGCTGGGTGTGCGGGCGTGCTGCTCAGGGCCCCACGGAATGATGGCCTTCATCCTCCAGCAAACAGCCTTCAGGGCGTCCCCCACCCTGAAGACAGCCACTTTGCCCAAGGGTCACGACCCCTTTCTGGGAGGCTCCCATCCAGGGACTGGTTGACAGGCAGCGATGGAGGCCTGGCCCTTTGTCCCACCTTGAGTTGACTCTAAGGGCACCTTGGCTCCAGGCCCCACCTCAGGTTGGCCCAGACAGTCATTTGGCTGGGACTGCAGCCCGACTTCCCCATAGTTCAGATCTGCCTCCTTCGGCTCTTCTCGAATGTTCTCCCAAGAGTATCTTCTAATGAGTACCATGCAGTGATCTCTGTCTCGGGGTACCCAGCCTGTGCAGCGTGTGTGTGTGTGTGTGTGTGTGTGTGTGTGTGCGCGCGCGCGCGGAGCTGTGTCTTCCAGGTAGTCATGTGTGAGGGCGGGCATGCCAGTGACCTCCATGCAGTGACCTAGTGGCCAGGCTGGTCCCCTGACAGCCCAGGCAGGTTCCTGGGGGCCCGGAACAGAGAGGATACTGGGGATTTGGTGCTGAGGTTGTGGTCTGAGGCAGACAGAGATGGTTTCCTCCCCATACCATGCTTGAGTAGCTCCCATTGGGAGGTATAAGGGACTCGAGAGAGGGCATCAGGGGAATGGGGTCCTTGTGTCCACCAGGCAGCTCAGGGGAGCCTCAGTCACCCTGGCCCACATCTCTTCCTCCTGACCTCCAAGGTTCTCAAGTCTAGAATGGATTTTTCTTCAGCCTGGACCTTGTTTGTCTTGCAGAGTCAAATGTACACCACATCATTACCCTGCATCCAGGCTACTCCCAGCAGAGTAGTCCTCCAAGCCAGAGCTTCTCCAAGCCTACCCCTTCTCCTAAGGCCCGGATGTGGGCAGTCCTCTAGAGAACATGCTGCAACTGGGGGTTGGAGGTCAGTCTTGGGGAAGGATTGGATGCAGGCAAAGGTGGAGGTAGGCAGGGACAGCAAGAGGCCCAGAGGGCACCAGGTGTTACAGAAATGTTTATTACAAGGATAAGTATATACAGTAGTGGGACATTAAAACTGCTGATCCTGGGCCTGTGAGACTTCAGGGGATGCAGTGAGTGGAAGGCTGGGTAACGCCTGGGCTCAGGGAGGATGGTGGACAAGTTGGTGGGTTTACAGCCTCAAGCTCCAGATGGGGCCCCAGAATGACCAGGTCCGCAGATCATGCACAATGAGAGCTATAGCTTGAACGCTGGCAGGCCTGCCCTCCCAAATGTGCTCCTCCTGGCTGTCTGGGTGTTTCTAGAATTCTGAGATTTCCCAATTGGCTAAGAGTGTTAAGAGCAGCTCTGAGCAGGGGTGCCGGTGAAGAAGCTCTAAGGCTGACCAGGGGTCCACCACTGACCTCCAGCATTCAGAGGTGGGAAAACATCACTGCTATTTGAGACACAGGCCTCACCTTCCTCTTTGAGTTGGTGGAGCCCTTAGTTTGGCTTCAGCTGGATGTTTTAGGCATAATCCAAACAGTTCCAAAACTCCCGTGGGAGGCTCTTGCCACATCCCTGCCCACAAATACTAAGGGTCATCCCTTATTATCCCTTCAATACATTCTCTATATACATATAGACCTTGCTCACCTCCTCTAGGAGGCCCTCCTGGGCTGCTCAGCTGCCATGCCAGCCCTGTGTTCCTCCCCTCATCTACACTCACTACACAGGGTCTCTTCGCTACATTTCCCCATGGCTGGATCCAGGATCCTGCACTCAGTGGCTGCTGGACTGATGGTACTCTCTCTCTCTGTCAGCCTGGCATGGTGCCAGCTCAGAGCCCCAGGAGGAATCCAGAAAAGGAGGATGGGGGCAGAGAACAGGAGCAATGATATTCCAGGGCCCTCCAGACTCTGTCATCTCATCTGCCTTTCGCTCCTGCATAAAGATGCTCCAAGAACCTGCTCTCAGTACAATTTACCTGCCCCAGACACCCCTTCTCCATCTAGAATCTGCTCTGTCTTACAAGCCCACCAAAGAGGTAAGCACTCTCTAGAACCAGAAAGACCAAGGAGGTCCCTTTGTGTGTATTTCCATCTTGGCTGGCTGAGGTCTGGCATCACAGGCCAGAGAGTGTAGTTAGGAAGTTCAGGGAGACCCCAGGTGGAAGCTCCTGTGTGCTGGAAGGACTGGGTCCACTCCCCTGCCCCACCAGGCACCCCTTTCTCTCCCTGTAACCTGCTCTTCTCTGCGGAGAGGTTAGCAGAGTTGGGGAGTGGGTAGCTGCAGGGCAGGAGACCCCTTGGGGAGTGAGCAGAATGGGGAGAGCTCCCAGCCAGAGGCAGCTCTGCCTGGATGGCTGGGTGGGCAGCCTCTCCTGGACTGAATGATGCCCCCGGGCCCGCTCTAGGCTGGTGGCAATGGGCAGGAGGAAGAGAAGGTCATACCCCACAGGCTGCAGCCTGGGAGGCCTCCTCCTGACAAGTCACCCCCATGAGTTGTCTCCCCAGAGAGTCTGCTACCCTCAGGCACCCCCTCCACCTCCTCAGGCAGAGTAGGGGAGTCAGGATGCCAGGCCTTCTAGGCCACTAGCCGTGGCCATTCTGGGACATGTAAGCAGCCAGGGCCACCACCACGGCCACATAGAGACCAGCCCCCACGGCGATGGAGAGTGTGGCCAGGAAGAGGGCCCGGCGGGAAGTGGTGTTGGCCAGGCGGAAGTCCCCCTTGGAGATGGCCTTGCTGGTCTGGAGAGAGAGAGGTGCTGGTGGAGGGAACATCCCCATGCCCAGCAAAATAGCCCCAGCCCCCCAGGCCCTGACCCCAGGTCCCCTGGGGAAGGGGAGCTGGCCAGAGCAGAAGCCCTGGGCCCCCATGGGCTCTTACCCCCTGGGAGAAGTAGAAGGCGGCGATGCCCAGGGGCCAGAAGCAGCAGAGCATGGAGAAGATGGTGAGACCCAGGTGGTCCCTGGGAGGCAGCGTAAGGAAGTTGTCTTCACTTTCACTCTCCGTTGATGTGGCATCACTCTGCAAAACACGAGTGGGCTCTTGTGACCTGGCCCGGGACACCCATTGGCAGTGGCGTGGGGCAGCGGGCAGACTCATCTGTCATTAGTGGGAGTGTGGGTTGGGCTCCGGACTCTCTACCAAAAACCTTGACAATGGTTCGATGATTCCACCCTTAGGAGTTTATCACTAGGAAAGATTACAAGTATACACATGCAAGATTACATGCACCAGTATACATGTACTAGAATGTTCGTCATAGGATAGTAACTGTGAAAGATCAGGAACAGTCTCAATGCCCAGGGACCAGGAGACTGGGTTGAGAAGTGGTGGAAGAACTTACAATGGGATACCATGTAACCCTTAAAATTCACCTTGGTAGAAAATATTACATTACGTGGAGCAAATACGTTGCTAGAGAGTTTCCTCTATATGTTTCAGGTATACAACATAGTGATTCACAATTTTTAAAGGTTATGACTATTTGACTTTTTAATAGCATTTTTTTTTTATAGTGAAAACTTTTATATTTGGAATTAGCCAGCTGGACTCAGTTTAGATGATCCCAATTTTGTTGGCAACATCCAAAGCATCATAGTCAGGAGCCAGTCAAACATATGCCTTCTTCTCTCCATCAGGCCTGATCAGAGTATTGACCTTGGCCACATCAATGTCATAGAGCTTCTTCACAGCCTGTTTAATCTGGTGCTTGTTGGCCTTGACATCCACAATGAATACTAGTGTGTTGTTGTCTTCTATTTTCTTCATGGCTGACTCGGTGGTGAGGGGGAATTTGATGATGGCATAGTGGTCAAGTTTGTTTCTCCTAGGGGCGCTCTTCCGAGGATATTTGGGCTGCCTCCTGAGCCGCAGGGTTTTGGGCCGCCGGAAGGTGGGTGACGTCCGGATCTTCTTTTTTTTTGTGGCTGTGGACACCTTTTAATACTGCTTTCTTGGCCTTTAAAGCCTTTGCTTTGGCTTCAGCTTTAGGAGGGGCAGGGGCTTCCTTCTTCGCCTTCGGCGCCATCTTCATGAAAAAAAAGCTTAATAGCATTTTTAATAGCACTTTTTGTTCTTTTCTTTTTTCTAGCTCATATTTCAGTTATAGAAATATGTATAGCAAGAACTCTTTTGGTGGGGTGAGGGGGTAGAAAAAAACATAAGTAAAAAGACTGGAAGATCATTCACTAAAATAATAGCCATCTTTGAATAATTTTTTGCATTGACTTTAAATTGCTTATATAATTAAGAAAACAAGACCCAGGTGAACTTTCCTCAAAGACCAAAAGTCCATAGATGGATGGATGAGTGGACAATGTTTATCTATCTATATGTATAAGGGAATATTATTCAGCCATAAAAAGAAGGAAATCCTGCCACATAGGCCAAACATGAGTCTTGATACACTATGCTAAGTGAAATGGTAGTAGTAGGAGTTTAGTCACTAAGTCGTGTCTGACTCTTGAGACCCAATGGACAGTAGCCCGCCAGGCTCCTCTGTCCATGGGATTCTTCAGGCAAGAAGACTGGAGTGGGTTGCCATTTCCTTCTCCATGCTAAGTGAAATAAGTCCAAGACAAATACCATTTGACCTCACTTCTATGTAAGATCTAAAAAAACTGAATTCATAGAAACAGTGAGTAGGTCGGTGGTTGCTGGGGGGTGGGGAGTAAGAACAACGAGGAGAAGTTGCTTAAAGAGTAAAAACGTCCAGTTATAAGAGGAATAAGTTCTGGGGATCTGCTACAGTGTGGTGACTGTAGTTAATAATACTGTATTATATACTTGAAAGTTTCTATGAGAGTAGATATTAAATGTTCTCATTATAGCAACAGCAAAATGGTAATTAGGTGAGGTAAAGAGTGTGTTAACTAACCTTATTGTGGTAAACATTTTGTGATATATACCTTAATGTTACATACATATCAATTATATCTCGATTGAGCTAGAAAAAAGAAAAGAACAAAAAATGCTATTAAAAAGTCAAATAGTCATAACCTTTAAAAATTGTGAATCACTATGTTGTATACCTGAAACTTATGTAATATTATACATGAGCTTCAATAGACAGATACCTTAATGCAATAAATAGTACAAAAAATAATTAAACAGCCAGCTCTAACCAGTGTTTCTCAAAGTGTGGACAGCACCTGTGTCAGGGGACCTTTTCTTTAGTAAAATACAGATTCCGGGGGCCCAAGCAGGGCCTACAAAATCTCAGTACCTAGAGGTGGGCCTGAGAATCTGCATTTACACACACGTGCTTACCTCTTCCTCCTCTGGGTCGCCCTCTTGGCCTTGGAGCTCCTCTTGAACCCCATAGGACACAGTCTGGATGGTGACATCCTCTTCTTCTTGGCCAGGTTCCGTGGACAGCTCCATAGGCCCAGCCGGGGGCTCCCTGCCCTCTGTGAAGCTGGTCTCACAGCTGCCTGCCCTGGGCTCCTTGACCTTGTCCCTCCCCAGGAGGCAGCTGGGCCTGTACCAGGCCTCCACTGCCAGCTGCAGGGACCCTGGGTCCAGGAGCTGGTGGGCATGCACAGGGCCAGCACCGCCCAGGAGGTAGGAATAGATCTTCTCCCGGCATGGCCAGGCTGGAGAAGCCTCGGGGTAGGGGTAGGGGCCATGGAGGTGCGTGGGGCTCCGAGGCAGCAGTGGGTTCTGTAGCTCACTCAGACTCTCCATGGTTCTGGGGGCAGCTCTGGGGAGGGGAGCCCCAGAGCCCCGGGACTTGGTGGCCAGTTGAGCCGTCCTCAGAGGGCCTGCTGGGGAGAGCAAAGACAGACAGACACTGCAGCCGGCATTCTGGAAGAAGGACAAGAAGTAGAGATGAGCACAGACTCTGCAGTCTGACTTGCCCTGGACTCTGCCTGGACCACCGGCCAGCCGCGGACCTTGAGCTGGCTACTTAACTCAGATCTTCCATTTCTTTGTCTGCAGCAGAACTTACCTCATAGAGTTGGGTCATTCATTTATCCATTCACCGCATGGTCACTGAGCATCAGTGATGGCCAGGCGCTGTACGGATGCTGGGGATGAAGCAGGGAGTGGAAGAAGGATGCACACTAGGTCTTCCAGAGCTCACAGTCTGGTGGAGAAGATGCCTGCCCTGAAGGGGAGGTACAGCAGAGGGTGTCAGAATGTACGATGGATAAAACTGACACAGAGGTGCAAGGAGAGGCTTTGGAGCTGAGATCTGAAGCAAGAAGATGGGTTGACAAGGCGAGGGGAGAGGGGGCACATTTCATGCAGTGGGCGGATAAAAGCTGGTTGGTCTGAGAGCCAGAGATGAGGCTGGTGTGGCTGCAGGTACAGAGAAAGGTGTGAGACAGACTGCAGGGCCAGTCGGCGCAGCCCTGTTGAGGTCAAAGGGGCCCTCGGGGGTCTTGGTAGGGTTGATAGGATGAGACTTAGGTCCTGAAACCTTCCTTGTGGTGTGTGTGGGGAGGGTGGCTTGGACTGACTGTCTCACGGATAGGAGGCTTTGCCGTGGCTTCTGATAAACTGAGGACCACTGAGACTCTATGAGCAGATGGAGAAACGGGGGAGTGGGCCTTGGGAGATGCTGTCAGGATCCGTGGCAGGTGGGATGCTGCATCGACAGAGGATTTGTTCTTGGGTTGGGTGGAACCATGTTTAGCTCAGAGCTCCTCCCATGTCACATGCTCACAGAGGTCAACTCTTCCTGGTGGAGGCGCTCCCCAAGTATGGTCTTAGGGGGTGCTCCTTAGGCTACCTCCCTTCTAAGGTGAATTCTGGGATCTGGGGGAGGGTTTAAGTCACTGCAGTCTGCAGGTGGGGGCAGTGCTCATCAACCCAGAGGCTTCACTGCTGCTCTCTCCTCCTCCCTCTCTGAATGTCCAGAGGTCAGATATGCAGGGAGGGGAGCACTTGGAATACAGTGACATGGAGGGGCTCCTTCCTGCTGATGGGGAGCTGGGCACTCAAGGCAGAGGTCTCACAATGTTATGTCCATGTCTGGGCTCTTCTGGGCTGATTCCCAGAAGGGCTGGACCCTCTAACCCCCCAGGGCGGCTTCTGAGCCCCTGTCACAGCCTCCCCCCACCAGCAGATGTGAGACACAGACTCAAGGACATGTGACCACAGGCTCGTGGGTTTGGGAGTTAGATACACTGAGTTTCCATTCCTGGTCCACATTAGCTTTTTGACCTGACAGTTTCCCCATTTGGAACAAGAGGAGTTGTATTAAACAGCCACCGATGTCGATGGTGGCACTAATATACCACAATTCCATAGCTTCAAGGAGCCCTCCAGAAGTGAAATTCCCCCATTCCCTGTCCTTGTTGAGTAGTCAAGACTGGATGAGCACACTCAGAGGAGCCCAGGGGGTGTAGGGCTCACCTTCCCCACCATGGCCCCTCCAGCAGGATCAGGGAGGCACCCCACCTCACCTACTCTCTGGGCTTCCATCCATGTGGGCAGAGGTGGGCAGGGGCCTTTCTGAGGGAGTAGGCTTGGGGAGACCAGCCCTAGGGTCCTCAGAGCAGAAGAATGCATCAAACTCACCCTGGCCCCATGCCCTACCTCACCAAGAGGCCGCACTGTCATCCCCTAGGGGCAAAGGAGGAATACTTGTGGCCAGGAGGTAGGCTCTGGAGCTCTGAGGGGTGTTTCTGGGGGCCCTTATCCAGGGCTGGCAGGGTGGCTGAGTCCCAGCCCATCACCCAGTTCCTGCCAGCCACCCTCTCTTGGTCAAGGTACACCCAGCTGAACCTCTGAAACCCAAGCCACGCAACCTTTCCTGGATCAGTGTCCCCCCATCCGCCAACATATGCCCTGGTGTGCCTTAAAGTAGAAATCAGCGCTTCACGCACAAAGGTATATGAGCTTGGGTTTTCCATCATAGGGACCATCTGGAAGCCACCTGAATGTCCAACAATTGGGGGCAAGTTAAATAAATTATGGTGCAAAAACAATGGTACAGGGCCTTCACACAGGTTTGCAAAAAAGGAATAATATGAGAAGATGCTCTCTGCAGATTCAGTGAGAAGGGAGAAAAGAACACTACGTGTGCATGTGATCTCAACTCCGCCAAAATGTCAACAGTGATTATCTCCAGGGCTGGGAGCACAGGTGCTTTTCATTTTTTTTTTAACACCACATTTTTTTTTCTGTTTTCCACATTCATTTTTTACGATGAGCATGCACTACTTTTAAATCAGAAAAAAATTAATAGATTTCTTCTGAGCCGAATTATCTAAAATCAGTTTTAAACCTCCCCAGGCTGGGGCATTCGTTCTGAGAAGGAATGAGGCTGAGCACAGCTTCGAAACCTTCCCCCCTGTCCAGGATGCACAGAGAGGCACAAACCACACACATGCAATCACACACATCCATTTCCATAAAGTAACTGAGTCAGAGGCTGCAGAACCTGCCCACAGCCCGGCTAGGGGTCGTGATTCTCTTAACAGGTCATGTTCTTTCCGTCGCCTGTTAGGATCACCCAGGAGTTCACTGGGCTGACTCTGGGGACCCAGCTCCGAGTTCTGGCCAGCAGGAGGTGGTGGCTGGGCTCCAGCCCAGCCTTCTCTGGCCTTGGCAGGGCCTGACCTTTAGGCCTGTTGCTTAGGGTTGCCTCCCTCTAAGGACTAGCATTCCACGCAGAGCAATTTTCATCTCCACTTTGGCTGCCGGGTCCCACTTGGACTGTGGTCCTTCCACACCGTGTGTGGTACTGTGTACACCCTCATTTGTTGGTGAGCATGTTTCTGTGTGTGTGCGCGCGCAGGTGTGTCCTCTGCTCCAGAGGAAAGACATGAGATGTCCGGGATTCTGAATGTGAGTAGATCGCTCCAAACGTGTGGTCGTGGCTGGAGGTCTGGGCCATGCAAGAAGAGGGAAGGAGAGGTGGGTCTGTGATGCCACGGTCCCTGGCTTGTTTCCTTTTGAGCTGAGAACTGAGCTGGGCTCTTGGCTGTGCCATGATGATCTGGGGAAGGAGAGCACTGCCACCTCCCAGACAAGGGACAAGAAACCATCCAAATACAGCCTCCCAGGGGAGGCCGATTGCCCTGGAGTCCAGTCACACAGTGTGCACATCAGTTTGCATATCTATAAAATGTATGGAAAGGGTAGAAGGGGTTGATTTTTAACAGCTCAGCTCAAGATGACCCTAGGATTCTACTGGGAGAAGAAAGAAGAAGAAGAAGAACTTATTGAGTTTTTTTGCCACGTGCCAAGAACTGAACTGTTCTAAATGCTCATTTTGACTCTGTAATTCTAGCAGGGAAATAACAATAGGACAGAGGGCTTCTTTTCCAGCAGTTGCAGACTAACTTGTGTTACACAAACCTGCCTACGAAAGCCAGGGGGAACTATGAAGGCACTGAACAGTCACCAAGGAAGTAAGATCTTGAGGGGTCAAGGGGCTAAGGACAGGTGAGCCTGACCTTTGCCAATACTTTCCCCTCTTCCAGCAGGGAGGAAAACTAAGGGCTCTAGTAAACATGTGCAGTTTTCAACTGGAACCACCTTAGTGCTGCTCATTGGGAGCAGAAGAAAACCAGTAACGGATCAGCCCTCTGGAGGACAGAAACCACGCTTTGAATCAGCTCTGCTCCCAACTGGATTAAGGTGATATGCATATAACCTTGCTGTTTGCCAGAAACAAAAGTTGTCTTCAGGCAGTGGTTCTCAAACTAGCCAGTCTCAGCATCACCAGGAGGACTTGTTAAACCCAGATGGCTGGCTTCCACCCTCAGAGTTTATGATTTCAGGATGAGGCTTGAGAATTCTCATTTCTAACAAGAATCTGAATAAGTTTAATCTGCTGGCCCAGGGACCCACGTTAAGAACCATTGCTCTGATAATCACAGAAAGAAGAGTAAAATATATAATTAGTGAGATAACAGATATGAAATAATAAAGGCATTTAATTTATCCTAAATGAGGCAGAAGGAATATAGAACCAGTGAGACAAATAGAAAGCAAATAGTAAGATGTTAGACTTACACCCAGCTATGTGAGTAACTATATTGGATGTAAATGGAATAAAATTGCCCATAAAAGACAAAGATAGTCCCATAGAGTATTATTCCATTTATAAGAAATTCTAGAGAAGGCAAAACTATGGTGACAAAAAGCAGATCAGTGGTTGTTAAGGGCCAAGATGGGGAGGGGATAGACTGCAAAGAGGCATGAAGATTTTTGGGGGTGATGTTTGGTATCTTGATTGTGGTAGTGGTTATATGACTGCAGGTATTTCACAAAATTCACTGAATTGTCTACTAAAATGAAGGACTATTATTGTATGTAGATTATACTTCAAAGATGAATTTAAAAAGAGACGAAGACTAGATTTTTAAAACGACAATCTGACAATATGCTACTTATAGTCAATATACCTTAAATATAAAAATACAAAGAAGTTTAAGGTTGAAATAATAATATCTCACACTTAACTAAATTCTTACTGTATCCTAGGCACTGTTCTAAACGTGATGTATTCTCTCCTTTAATCCTTATAGAAACTCTATAAATCATTATCTCCATCATTGTCTCCATTTTACAGATGAAAACACTGAGGCATAAGAAACTTGTAAGTGCCCACAGGCACACAACTGGTGAGTAGTGGACAGGACATGAATCCTGATCCCAGAATCTGACCCCAGAGTCACTTTGCTTTGCTGCCACTATGTGTTGGCTGCCATCTATTGAGCGCTTGCTTTGTTCTGGACACCAGCGCAAGTGCTTCAAATGCAGTGTCTCATGCAGTCTGTCCTCTTAACATGAGTGAGGGGGATTGTGACTCAGAGAGGTTAAACAGGTCTTCTGAGATCACACAGCTGGAGAGCAGCAGAGCCCCATCTGACCCAGTCTGTCTGATCAGAGCTCTTGCTAGCCTGAACAGCATCAAATTCTCTGGGATTAGCTGTGGGAGGTGGGGCTTAGGGGAGGTCTGCTGCACTGAGAAGAGGCAGGGTGAACACTGCTAAAAAGAGACCACAGGGATAGTGTGATGTGGGACCAGGAGTTGGGTCATTGTCGGTGGGATGGGGCCAGTCCTTATCAGAACGCTGTAAAATCGAAACAGCTACTTTTTTACTGCATCCTCATGTGAGCCCCATGTTTCATACACTGTGTATCTCAAACCTGTACAACTGATGAAATTGGCTATTATTATTTCTCATTTTCAGATGAGGAAACTGAGACTCAGAAAGGTTAAATAACTTGCCCAAGATTAAACAGTATCAGACCCTGGATTTGAACCTAGGTTTAACTGAATCCAATACCTGGCCTTTCAGAGCTTACCCATGTGTAGAGGGTTGTGATAAATGGTGTGGGTGTGAGAATGGCAAGGACTTGATCTTGAATGAGTTAAAACCAGAGACCTCATTGAAGGGAATGGGAAATGGGAGCCTTAGGAAAAGATTAAGAGATTTGGGGTGATTTAGCAGCCCAGGGATGGCTGCCTAGATAACCTTAAGGTCTGGATTCAAATAAATACAGAGCTATAGTGAGGAAGTTCAACCTCTGACGACTATCTCTCAGTGCAACAAGAAAGACTGCTTCTAAACTGGAAGATAAAAGCCAGAACTTCCTAGCAGAGCAGAAGATTAAACAGAAGTGATTACAATCCAGAGGAGAGGTGCCGTCTTTAAGAATAAGTGATAGACCCACTTCCAGGCAGATAATATGTAAACTGTTCTGTAAACTGTGAAGTCCTGTGACTTGGAAGGCTGTTAGTAGATAACTTGGGGCTGGATTTGATGATTTCTGGCCTGTAAGCAAGAGAGCCACCAAGCTAGCTTCGGAGTCATGGATGCTGCTTGTTGCATCTGACAGCAAAGAGAGAAAGAGTCAGGGGTCAGGGTGGGGGTGGGAAACAGCAGAGTTGAGAGAAAGGAGGGGATTTAGCTTTCTTTGCTTCAGTTTCCTCCTCAGGAAGCTAACACAATTGATTATCCTTAGTTTCTCCTTTGTCTTCAAATGCTCCTAACTCTTGATCTTCCCTAATGGCACTTAAACATATCGTCATTTCCCTGGCTTAAAAAAGAAATCATGATGACTGCACAACCTGACTGTCAATCCTTTGATATTCCTCCCATCGAGACGTAGGGGTCTACGTCCCTCCTTTCTAATCTGAGTGGGTCTGTGACCGCTTCGATGGCATAGCACAGCTAAGGTGATGCTAGGAGACCTCGGAGGCCGGGTTACAGAAGGTCATGCATCTTTCACCTTGCTCACTGGAATACTCACCCTTGGGGCCCTGAGCTGCTCTGAATTACCCTGAAGCTGTCAGGCTGGAAAGGCCATGTGTGAGATGCTCTGGTCAGTGGAGTCTACTGAACCCAACCTTCTGGTCATTCCAAGATGCCAGACTTGTGAGTGAAGCCATCTTGGACTTTTCAAGCCAGCCCATCTGTCTGCTGAGGACCACTGGGTGACCTCTGCCCATGCCACATGGAATGGAATAATCACACAGCTCAAGCCTGCATGAATTTCTGACCCTCAATGTTATGAGATAAAATAAGATGTCGCTTGTTTTAGCCACTAAGCTTTGAGGTAGTCAGGCAGAAACAGAGACGAGGAACATTTGTCTTTCATGCCACCTCCCCCTCTTCAGCTCCTGTCCTTTCCCTCTCCTTTACTTCACAGCTGTGCTGCTCAGAAACTTTGTCTCCACCCACATCAGAATACTTCAGCTCTCAGTTCAAAAGTCTCCTCCTTAGGGAGGTCATCCCTGTATCCTCAGCCTAGATTTAGGTTGCTGGTTATCTGCTTTCTAGGCTCCAGCTCTTCCTTTCCAAGAGCTTATCCCAGTCTCTATTTACATACGTGTGATTCCTTGATTAGTGTCTCTCTCCCTCGCCAGATCTCGTGAGCTTCAAGAGGGTGGGGATTCTGTCTGCTTCCTCATGCTTGTGGCCCCTGGCCTGGCATATAATAGGCACTCCATAAACAGCTGGTCTCATAAATGAATCAATGAATTAGTGGATGAGTGGGCTAGGTGGGCTGAGTCTCCTCCTTAAGAAGCTCTTTCCAGGACCTGGGATGGATGGAGCACATCTGGCTGGGACATATTCAGTTTTGTACAACAAACACTTCTTAAGCAGTTCAGACCAGTTTTTGGAATGCAAAAATCAACCAGAAGTGGTACCTGCTTTGAGGAGGAGGGGAGAACACAGACTAGCAAATACAAGGTTTCAATGCCATGGAGTAAGTTGTGCTAGCAGGACATGGAGTGCTGTGGGTACACTGATATGGAACTACTATCCTGAGAAAGGAGTGGAGGTGATGAAACTAGGAAAAGGTTTTCACAGCAAGTGACATATGAACTGAGTCTTGAAGGAAAAAGATGAGTCATTAGGTGAGACGATGAGAAGTGAGTATTTCCAGCAAAGGAAACAGCACAGAGGCATGGGACAGTGGTCTAGAGGGGAAGCCAGGTGGCTTGATACTGACGGAATTAGGCAAGGGAGGTGGGAAGGCCTCCAATTCCTTGCAGAGAAACTTTTTACTCTGGGCAATGGGGAATCAGTGATGGTTGTTGTAAGGAAGAGATATGGTCATGCCTGTGTTTTAGCTATGGTTTTTCCAGTAGTTATGTACGGATGTGAAAGCTGGACCATAAACAAAGCTGAGCACTGAAGAATTGATGCTTTCAAACTGTTGTGCTGGAGAAGACTCTTGAGAGTCCCTTGGACTGCAAGGAGATCAAATCAGTCAATCCTAAAGGAAATCAACCCTGAATGTTCTTTGGAAGGCCTGATGTTGAAGCTGAAGCTCCAATATTTTGACCACCTGATGCAAAGAGCCGACTCATTGGAAAAGACACTGATAATGGGAAAGACTGAAGGCAGTAGAAGAAGAGGGTGACAGAGGATGAGATGGTTGGATGGCATCACCGACTCAATGGACATGAGTTTGAACAAACTCTGGGAGATAGTGAAGGACAGAGAAGCCTGGCGTGTTGGAGTCCTTGGGGTTGCAAAGAGTTGGACATAACTTAGCAACTGAACAACAACAACTCTGGGTGGCAGCAGTGGATAGAAAGGATTTGAGAAGTGTGAAAACAGAAGCTTGGAGACTATTAAGAGGCTATTGTACAATGCGGGCAGGAAGGGATGAGGCCCTGAACCTGATGGTGAAATGGATGGAGATGAAGAGTAATACCTGAGGAGTAGTTGGGAGGCTAAACCAATAGGATTTTGAGACCAACCATAAGTGAGGAGGAGAGAGGAGCAAGAATGACTTCCAGGTTTCTGATTTCTTTAACTAAGTAGAAGGTGATGCCACCAACTTAGGCAAAAAATCTAGAGGGAAGCTGCTGATTTGAGAAGGCAGCCTGAGCATAAATGTCCACCTCTTCTCCCTCTTAAGGTTCCATTAAGATGACATGATATATTTTCAAAATAACAAAATCACAACAAAACTGGAAAACAGAAAAGATTATCAGTGGACCAGAAACACGGAGGAATTTCTGGGAGATAAAAAGCAGATGAGATTCCTTGGTGAAGAAATGAGTACAGAGGCAGTCACAGTCCCAAATACCAGAGGTAAGAACAACAAACATTCAAAGGAGAGGCCTGTTAGGGAAACAAATGTATCCAACTTCAGAGGAAATACATGCCAGCTGCCTATATTAATCAATATCGTTTTTATTCATGAGTCTGGATGAACAACAAAAGATAATGAAAAATAGCTATGTGACAATAAAAGAGAAAGATTAAATAAATATAAAATCGACCCAACAAGAATTCCAAATCATTCAAGTTATAGAAAATACATATAAATTTTTTTTCCAATTCATATCCTCAGAGAGATGTAAGAGGATGTTGCATCCATAAAACAAGAATAGGCTGCAATGAAAAAGGAGCAAAGAACAACAAAGTATTTTAAAAATTGAAAATAATTGTTTAAATTTTTAAAAAGTCAATTGAGATTCTGGATAATAGAATGGACACAGTTAAAGATTAACTTTTTAATGTAAAAGAAGTTAATGAAATTTCCCAAGACACAGAACAAAAAGACAAAAAGATGGAAGATATGCAAGTTAAGAGAAATGGAGGAGAGTCCCAGGAGATCAAACATCCATCTAACAGGAATGTCAGAAAGACAAGACAGAGAGGCTGGAGGGAAAAAAAAAATAATTAAAGAAGCAAAAGCAGAACATGATTCCTGAGCTGAAAAAAAAAAAAGAATATTTAGATTGAAATGGGTAACCAAGCACCAAGCTGAAAAAATTAAACACACACAGATGGAAAGAATGAGAAAGAGAAGTGGATGAGTTTGGTTTTGAAGTGCCTTTGGGATTCAAGGGTAGAAACCCCACCTGGCAATTGATGTATGGAGATGAAGCCCTGGGTGGTGGTCAAGTCAGGAGAGAGAGATTTGAGAATGAAGAAGGACCTATGGAGAGTGAGGAGAAGAGGGCTGAGGGGGAAACCCAGGAAAGACAAACAGCTGGAATAATCAGCTCCCACAGGAGGCGTTTCAGTTGCTCTTTTCTTGGGAACTTCAGTTCACCCTGTTTTATTCACTGTTACCCTGGACCCCCATAGGCTGGACTGGCCTCTTCCAGAGCAAACTCCACTTGCCTTAGGGGTGGGTTTGTAGCTGACAAAGGTGAAAATTGCTGAGAGGATTGGAATGGTGATACCATTACACAAATTAGTCACTTTCAGATGAAAATCAAATCTTTATTCTTGCTGAAAGAATCTCTCTCTCCACTGAAGCAGCTCATTCCCAAACACTTAGAAGCAAACAGAGCATCTAACAATGGAAGATAACACATCTGAGCATTGGGCCCTCACTCTCTACTTGGTTTGCTTGGGGCAAGGGTTGAGGCTAGGGGGTGGCAGAGGAGCTACAGGGAGGAGGAAAAGAGAATAAAGGAGGAGACAAGAGAAGAGAGGACTTGGTTACAGAGGGCAGAGATGAGATCAGTCTTTTGTGTCCCCTTGCTTGCAGCAGAGGGGGCTTTGCTCCAGGCAGGCTGTTCACCCAGCCCCTGAGAAGTGAAGGGGCTTGTAAAATACCAAAGGTTTAAAGATCTGGGATATTTCTTCTTCCCAAAGTGAAGCCTATTTCTTCTGCCTTTACCTCTCTAGAGTGGTGTACTTTAAGGCTCGAGGTCCCTCTAGGATGCACAGATGAGTTGGCCCTTTGAACTTGAAAGTAATTAATAATGTACAGATTTCTCCAGATATTCTCTGCCTCTGTCATCTTGTGTGTGCCACCGGGGGAGGGGCCTGCATGTGGGTATTTCAGTTTCAGTCTCTTGCTTCACACACACACACACACACACACACACACACACACACACACACACACACCACATTATTACTTAATGACCATGTCACATTGATCTCCTCTTCCTCAGATCTCCCCACCACCCACCCCTCTACTTCCAGCCCCAGATGACTGAGATTAGCCAGTCATGTGCCAGGGTTGACTCTCCTTTTTCCCTCTGAGACCTTGTGAAGGGGGTCAGAAGGGGAGCCTCAGTAGGGAGGGGGGCTGGAGGGGAAGATAAGAAGTAGGCAGTGGGCAGATTTCCCTGGTTGCGAGAGGTGTCTGCCTGGGTGACCAGAGGTGTCCCGCACCCTGACACCTCTAAGTCTGGGAAGTCTACTCAGATAGCTGCAGAAGTCGGGTGGTGCACTGTTCTAGCCCCAGCAGCAAGCCAGCACCCCCAGAGACCAGTCCCACAGAAAATAAAGCCCCTTTCTATGCTTTCTACTGCCACCATTGCCACCACTTTGTTGTGAGGGTTAGTGACTGCCCATTAACTCTGGAGAGCTGATTCTTGCCAATGCTGCACCAACAGCTGGGAGCCAGAAAGTGCTGACATGGGGGAGGGCTTGATTCCCCCCCGCCAAAAGCTGAGCGCTTGCAGGGTAAGTCTGGGAGGTCACTGGCATGGCTTACTCAGCTCTACCCAATTGCCAATTAGCTAAGGTTTTTCTGAACGTTGCTGGGCCTGCTGCAGTTGAGGAAAATTATTGTCAGAGAAGCTCATTTTGTTTTCAAATTAAAAAACTCTCCCCAGGGATGGATCTTTCCTGACTGCCCCCACCTCTAGTCTTAGGAGGGGGATCCCAGTCAGGAAAGGGGCCTAGGAGAAAATGGCCTAGGACTGGATCCCTCGCCCTTGGCTACACACAGAGGTGTTCTGGGTTGAGGGGTGGGGAGTGCTTTCCTGGCCTTTGGGCTTGAAATCAGGGACCTCCCCGCCCAGCTCAGCAACTGTATATCTTCATGGCATTCTCAGGGAAATAGGAAGAGAGGAAAACTTAAGAAAACACCAAAAATATAAATGACCTTTTTTGGTTCCTTTGCTTCCCTCTACTCCATTAATAAAATCTGATTCTTTACTGAGAGAACATAACTTACTCTCCAAAGCAGGTTAATGAAGTTGGTCTTCTGTGTTCAAGGAGAACTGAGAGATTTGAGGGCTTGGGACAGCCCTCAGAGAGCCACACAGAATATCAGGGCTTAGAATCTTAAAACTCATCTCCCTCAACCCTCTTCTTTAACAGCTGAGAAAACTGAAGCCCACAGAGGGGAGAGGAGCTGACTGAGATCATCAGTGGTAGATCTGGGACCAGGACACAGGGCTCCTGACTTCTAGTCAAATGCTTTTATAAAACTTCATTCTTTTATTTTACACCCAATTACTGAGTCCTTACTATCTTTCAGGTGCTAGGGGGGAGGGGAGGTGTGGAGGAAAGCAAAGAGATGAAAACAACACAATCCTTGCCTTCAAGGAGCTGTTTCCCTAGATCTGTGACTCTTAGGGAGAAAAAAAGAAAACAGAGTCAGACTCTCACCCTATATTGTCTTCTATAGGTGATGACAGAAGAGGAGAAGGGGAGGGAACCCTTTGAGCTCCTCAAGATTTATAAGTTGTGTTTCCCTGACTCTGGGGCCCCAGAAGGCCAAGGACAAAGAGAGCCAAGGTTGTGCTGGGAGAAAATGGGGGTAAGAGTGACAGGGATCGGGTCACTGCCAGCAGGCCTGACTGCTGGATGGGGACAGGCACGTATACTTGTATAGTGGCATTCAGTTGACAAGCCTTTAATCTCGGATGTTGTTTCATTGATTCCTATGGCAGTTCCTTGAGGTGAACAGAGCAGCTACTTTATCCTCACTTGACATATGAGGAAACTGAGGTTCAGAAAGGTCAGGTAACTGGCCTAAAGCCAGTTAATACCAGCGCCTGGCTAGGACCTCCTAGTCTAGTGTTCTTTCTGTGACTGGCAGGGGAGAAGTTATGCTGGGTTGAGAGGATGGGGATAAAGCAGTGGTCAGCCACAGCGATAGGCCAGTCTTCCTCTACGCAGTTTCATTTTGATCACCACATTCTGCCACTCAGAAAACTCTGTTCTGAAGAACTGGAAGCACTTTGCAGGCCTGAATGAGCTCATTCAGCACGCTCTTGCCAGAAGGAGGGAGGACTCCAAATAGAGGCTCTGTCTAGGGTCGCCAGTGTATAGTCACCTAAGAGAAAATGGGACTCAGATTCCCCACCTCTGCCATCATGCACCAACCAGTGTGCTGCAAAACCAGCCTTCTTCCATGAGAGTCAAAAGGGCCACAGGAAAAATATTGAGGTACCTTCTGGTACTTCCCTCCTTCTCTGGAGAAAAGGGCCTGGCCTATCTTTTGGCCCAAGGACCATTTCCAGGGCAAAGGAATCTCAAGGCAGGGGGACCAGAGCCCACCCCAGTCACCCTGATGAGCAGCCTTGGAGAAGGAGAGGGGAGCTTAGTGAAGCGGCTCAGGTTTCCTTAGTGTCACGGGGACTGGGGTACCAGGAGTCTTAGAGACTCTCTTCAGTTCCTTGTTAGCAGTATGTCTCAGAGCTGCCTGAGGTCGGGGTCAAGGCCTGGTGGTGTAGGGTCAGGGTACCCAGGTGCCTGTGTGGGCCCTAGTCCCCCCAGGCCCATGCCAGCATCTCCAGCCTGTAGGGGGAGGGGGAGGGATGGACTTGGCGCGATTTCGGGCTGGAAGGAAGTCAGAGACCCGGTGCTGAGAGGGGTCCCACTACCCTCCCCAGCTCAATCCCAGCCAGGCGCCTAGCTCTGCGCTCCCGCTGCGCCCCCGGACGGCTCCTTACCTGTCCCGCCGAGGGCAGTCCCACCTCCTCCGCGAGGCTTGGGGGGCCCGCCGGGCATAAGCCGGGGAGCGACTGGCGCCCTCGCCTCGCGGCTTCGGCGAAGCTCCCAGAAGGGTGCCTCTGCTCCCGGCCCGGGTCCCCGCCGCCTTCTCCGCCGCTTCAGCACCGCGGACAGCTCCCGCCCGCCGCCCGCCGCCGCCGCCGCCGCCCGCCCAGCCCGGCTCGGTCCCGGGAGCCCCGCATCCTGACCCGGCCCCGCCGCCGCCGCGCAGCCCTCACTCAGCCCGGCCCGAGGCGGCTCCGCGCCGACTTGGGAGAGCAGCGAGCAGGGTCCCCCGCGTCCCCGCCTCCCGCCGCCGCCGCCGCCGCCTCCCTCTCGCCTCCGTGCTCCCTTCTACGCTCCGGAATCAGCCCACCAGGCACTCCGGACCCGCTCCGGGGAGGGGCGGGGCTGGGCGGGGCGGGAAGTCGGGGTGAGCCCAGAGGAGGCGGCCGCGCGAGGGGCGCGCCGCTGGAACGGGCTTCTCTGGTTTCTGGAGCTGAGCCCCCTTTCCGCAGACCTTTGCCTCAAACCTACCCCTGAATTTCCCCAGGAGCTATGGGCGGTGCTCCCATTTTGGAGCCCTGAGTTTTAATATTGATCTGCACGCCCCCCTCCCAAAAAACAAGCAAACAAAAGCCACTTACAGGGCACCTACGGTATACGAGATACCATGTTGAGTCTTAACGTTTTTAAACCAATATCATCTCATTTAATTTTCTTAACTCTATGAGGCAGGTTTTTTTTTCTTTCCTTTCTTTCCTATTTTATACATGAAGACACCAGGCTTACAGAGATTAAATCTCCTAATTTAGAGATCGTAGTGCTGTGCCGGGAAGTGTACAGGCTCTAAAGACTTTGGGCCTAGGATTTGGTCCTAGTGTCTCTCCTGTTAACTATATGACTCTGAGTAGTTACTTAACCTCTCAAAGCCTTGACTTCCTCCTTAGCGAAATGTGGGGAGCTGAATCACCTCGTGGGTCATATGAGGACAAAATGAGGTGGCATATGTGACACATTGGTCCCAAATAGGTCCTCAGTGGGTGAGTGTTCCCTTCAGTTCTCCTGGAAGGGTCCCTGATATCCTCAGATACCAGCCAGAGTTTCCAGCTGCTTCGTCTCCCTGACTGTGCTGTTCTTTATCAACCCCACCGCCACCCAGTTTCCCTTTTTCAAGCATGAGAGTATCCTCATCTTGAGTGTTGTGAGTGGACAATGCTGTTTTTTAGAAGGTCTTGAGTCTCACTGTAGTACCAGGAGGTTGGGAGAGGAGAGGATTCTCATTTTCTAATGGTAAATAGAGGCCTGCAAAGTAAGCCCCAGAGGGACTTCTCTGGTGGTCTGTTGGTTAAGTATCCACCTTGCAAAGCAGGGCACGAGGGTTTGATCCCTGATCAGGGAACTAAAGATCTTACACATTGTGAAGCAACTAAGCCCACGCACCACCAAGTACCAGAACCCATGTACCATAACTGCTGAGCTTGCGCACCACAACTAAGATCTGATGCAGACAAAATAAATGAATAAACAAACCTCAGAGCAAGCTGAAGCTGGGGCTGGGGATGGAAGGAGTCACTGAGTACCAGCCTCTGGCAGCAGGAGTTCTCCCTCCCCCATCCAAGGATACATAGCACACCGAATGGAGTATTTACACCAGTTCTATTGAACTCCTAGCATCCACTGCAGGAGCCAAGAGCCCCCATCATGGAGTTTGGGTCTGCTTCTCTTCAAGACTGGACAAGGAACTCCCTAAAGCTTGTGGTCTTCCTCTGTCTCCCAGCTAATATTGATTGGGATTTAACCTGTTGGGTGTTAAATATATTCTTACTTATCTTGCCCTTGGCCCATCAGTGTGGAAGTCCCAAGACTAGGAAGGCTCTTGGACCACTCATCCTGAGGGCCATATAGTATCTGTGCAGACATCCTCCACCCCTACCCTCACAAAAGACACTCCCCCTTGAGTCTAAGTGCCCTCTTGCTCCTTAACGCCCCTCTGGCTTCCCCTCCACAGGGACTCATGGCTCCCTACTTGGCCTTTTCCTTCCTCTGTCACCCCCCTCCCCCCTTTCTATTCTGGCTTTGTGCCATGTCTGGGCTGCATATGGAATTGCTAATCAAACAGATAATAAAAAAGCCAGTGAAGCAAAAGCCGCATATAAATTCTAAATACTAATGTTGATAATTATATACTGTTGCCTGGAGGGAAAACTTGAAGTGAGGCCGCTGGTGTTGTGTCAAGGGCCCTGGTCTCTGGTCCACCAAGAGACCTGAATTCTAGTCTGCTCTTTGTCATGAATTGGCTGTGGGACCTTAGGCAGTTGCCTCATCTCCCTAGGCCTTTACTTCTTTAGGACTGTAAGCCTCTTCAGCAGCTTTGAGGAAATCATAAAGTCAATTAGCACCATGAGTCTTGTGATAGAGAATGGTGAGCCAGTGCAGGAGTACAAGTTTATTTTAGGGAAACTACCTTTTATGCTTCTCAAGACATAGGAGGCAGCTCAGGAACTGAAAAAATCTACAACTGTGCAGTTTCCACTCCATTTGCCATTCCCTTCCTTTATTTCTCCCTTTCCTTCTCCACTGAGCCTTTCCTGCCATGTAATGAAAGTCAGCTCCCCTGCTAGACCCTGAAAATACAAAGTATAAATCATAGTCTGGGTCCTTGAAAGAGCTGCCATGAAGGATGGTGGTGGGACTTCCCTAGTTGTCCAGGGGCTGAGTCTCCATGCTCCCAATGCAGGGGGCCTGGGTTCGATCTCTGCTCAGGGAACTAGATTCTACCTGCCACAACTAAAGATTCTGCATGCTGCAGCTAAGACCCAGTACAGCCAAATAAATAAGTAAATAAATATTTTTAAAAAGAGCAGTGGGGTGGCTGGACATGATAAGCAGCAATCCTAATACATCAAGAGAAATACTATCATAGGGTAAGTGAAAAGTGCATAGAGAAATGGGTTTCCCTTGTGGTCTAGTGGTTAAGAACCTGGGTTCAATTCCTGGTCAGGGAACTAAGATCTCAAATGCCATGGAGCAACTAAGCCTAACTAAGACTGGATGCAGCCAAATAAAATAAATAATGTTTAAAAATATATTGAACAGAGAAGGAAATGATTAGCTAGCTCTACCTGGGAAAGTCCCAGGAGGTTTCCTGGAGGTGGTGATGCTTGAGTTGAGTTTTATTAAAGGATAAGACATCCATCAGGCAGGCCAGGAGAGGAAAACATTATGGGTGGAAAGGCTGGAGTGAAGAGATGGGGCTGGAGGACAGATGAGGAAGCTATAGCAGAATCCAAGAAAGAAATGCTGTGAACATGAATAAGGCAGATTCAGCAGAAGAGGGAGCAGGGGATGGGTTGGAGACACTTCTGGGGAAGAATAGAGTGGAGAGATTTATTGTGGGGAAAAGGATAGGGCATCAAGGGTAATGTTGGAATCTCCTGCTTCTAGGAAGCTGATGTTACCTGCAGGAGGGCAATGGTGAGGAGGTAAGAAAACTCTACTTACCCTGGGTAATGCTACTGAGTGTCATAAACCCCTCAGTTTCTAAGATTTTACACTGTTTTAATTTTGTTCTTTTTTTAGTTCCAAGCAAACTTTCTGAACCCCCTCACTCCCAAACCTCATCTTATCTTGATTGTCTAGGTGGAAAAGGGAAAGGTCCGGGCTTGGAACGGGAGATCTCAGTGGGGCAGAGCAGCACTGGAAGCCTTCCTGGAGGAAGCAGCAGGTATCCTAGCTGGGACCAGAACAATGCCCACAGATAAGGGATAGAGTAGGCACTGGGTGAAAACCCTGGAAGAGATGTCTTAATGCCCTTTTCTGCTCCCACCTCTCTGACATTCCTCGAACAGAGTAACATGATGGGCTCCATTTCTGTTGGAATTAGCTCCGGTTGCTAATCTCTTTCCACCTGGGGACTTTTCCTTCATAAGCTCTTTCATGCACAAACTCTTAGCTCTTTTTTTTTTTTTTTTAAAACTCTTAGCTCTTTTACAAGGGGTTGATTTGCTTACAATGTTCCCTGAGGAATACAAATCAGCACTAAGTGGGGGGAGATCTGCTCTGCTCACTACATCAATAGGCCACATATTGGAAGAGATGCTCCCCATAAGGAGGAAGGCAAACCCCCCACCCTCATCCCTGTCCAAGTCAAACTCATTTTCAGGGCTACATGGCTGAGACCCAGAAAGCCCTGGGTTGGGGTGGAATGGTGGTGGGGAGACAAGCTGGCAGAGTGCAATGACAAGCAGGTCTTTGGGCTGCTCATCACCCAAATCCTGTTCCCATGGACATGGCTCCAAAGCAGGATTCATTCCTGGGTATAAGCATAACTCTGAACTCAAGATGGCTTCCCTGGTAGCTCAGCTGGTAAAGAATCCGCCTGCAATGCAGGAGATCCCAGTTCAATTCCTGGGTTGGGAAGATCCCTTGGAGAAGGGATAGGATACCCACTCCAGTATTCTTGGGTTTCCCTGGTACCTAGATGGTAAAGAGTCCACCTGCAATGTGGGAGACCTGGGTTTGATCCCTGGGTTCGGAAGATTCTCCTGGAGGAGGGCATGGCAACCCACTCCAGTATTCTTGCCTGGAGAATCCCCATGGACAGAGGAGCCTGGCAGGCTACAGTCCATGGGGTTGCAAAGAGTTGGACATGACTGAGCGACTAAGCACACACTGAACTCAAGAAAGAGCACTGGAGATCTTCACTGCTTCTGAATCAGACCCTTGGATTAGAGGCAGACCTTCCTCCCCCTTCCTCACCAGCAAGAGGGTGTGTAATCTGTTTCTTAAACTTCTTTGGAGGCCTTTGGAAGTTCATTACCACAGCTGTTCACTTCTCTCCATAGGAGAATACAAAGCTGAATTGCAAAGGCAATTTTTTTTTTTTTTTAGCAACACACCAATTCATGCCAGAGAAAGGGGATGAGGAGAGTTCTCAGCACCACTCCTGTGGAACTCCCTGCCCTCCTGCCAGCCACAGACTCACTAAAGTCTGGGAAGGAGAATGGGCAAGAGGCAGAACCAGAGCATACGGTGGAGGAACACAGCAGCTACAGATGGCGCAGTTCAGAACTCCGACATCAACTCTGGCATCCGCAGGCTGCCTCGGGGGCATGTGAGCACTGGCTCACTGGCAGAGGAATCTGAACTGTTGGCACTCTCCGACTTTTCCAGAGCGTGTATGTGTGGGGGTCTAGGGGGTAGGGTGGGGTGGATGGGAATTAGCAGCAGCAGCAGCAGCAAGCAGACTGACTGGGTTTTTCACCTGATATAATAATGAAAACAAAAATGAGTGAAAGAACGAGAATGCTTGATGTTTGCCTTGCATGCTACAGTTTCTTTTCTTAAAATCTTTTTTGTTTGTTTCTTTTTGGCTGGGCTGGGTCTTCATTGCTGTGTGGGCTTTTCTCTAGTTCTAGCAAGCAGGGGCTACTCTGTAGTTGCGGCACACTGGCTTCTCATCGAGGGGGCTTCTCTGGTTGCTGAGCACGGGCTCTAGGACACATGGGCTCAGTAGTTGCCGCTCCTGGGCTCTAGAGCACAGGCTTAATTCCTCTGCAGCATGTGGGATCTCCCTGGATCAGGGGTTGAACCCATGTCTCCTATATAGGCAGGTGGATTCCTCACCACTGAGCTACCCAGGAAGCCCCACGCTACAGTTTCTGGAGCTCAGAAATCTGCTCAGCCAGTAGCTCATATGTTCTTCATAAACATGTATCATTCTCAAGTTAAAGATGGGAAAAATGAGGCCCAGAGAAATTAAGCAACTTCCCACTTGGAAAAAAGCTGTCCAAGGTCAATAGTAAACCAAAGGGAAGTTGCATTGCCACTGCCTCCCCCGCTCCCCACCCCCTCACCCCATTCTCTCTTGGTCCTCTTAGTCCAGCTGAGTCAGGCCAGGAACATGAGAAAAATTAAGGAAAAGCAAAAGGGAAATAAATTGCAAAAAAAGCACATGAAAATCCTTGGCCTTTGAGTTTGGCAAACACAGGTTCCTGACTTAGCTGAGAACACGGAGCCTTATGGCATTCTAATTCTACCTGAGAAGGCACTTTTTTTTTTTCATTTTGAGGCAGTAAAGCAATTTTATGGTCTATCATTATGCTACACAAAAGATCAAAAAACAACAGGCTGGTAGAGAAGAAATGAATGGTAAGTAAGAGGCAACAGAAATAAGTTAAAATTGAATTATTTCTCATGCTATTGGTATGAAAACCATTTCTAAGCACGTGGGTCTGGCTTTAGAGAAGGCTTTGTCCACTGGCCAAAGCCTGCCATAAAATTAAGGTGTTTGTCACCTTGTCTGCTTCACTGGCTTTTTTTTTTTTTTTGAGATGTGAATTAGCAACAGTCCTACCAGATGTCTTTTAGAATTTTATAGCACTCTCTGCTAAGAAGTCTGATCAGCTGCAGGGTCTTTTTTTTTTTTTATTGGAGTATAATTGCTTTATAATGTGTTAGTTTCTGCTATACAACAACGTGAATCAGCTCTAAGTATACATATATCCCTTCTTTCCTGAGCCTCCCTCCCACCCGGCCCCCATCCTACCTCTCTTCATCATCACAGAGCATGGAACTGAACTCCCTGTGCTATACAGCATCTTCCCGCTAGCTAGCTGGCTATTTTACCATGGTAATGTGTATCTATCAATGCTACTCTCTCAATTCATCCCACTCTCTCCTTTCCCTACTGTGTCCACAAGTCCATTCTCTGTGTCTGTGTCTCTACTCCTGCCCTGCAAATAGGTTCATCAGTACCAGTTTTCTGGATTCCATATATATGCATTAATTGGGTCATTTGTAGTAATGTGGATGAACCTAGAGTCTGTCACGCAGAGCGAAGGAAGTCTACTGACTTTTGACAAAACTGAGGCATGACCTTTCCCCTGCCCTGGAAGCTACAGTCAGCCATATGGGGTCTTCAGGGGGAGGCCTTTTATGCCTCCACCCTGAACTGAGACAGTGGGCCCCCAACTTCTGCCAGGTCTTGCCCTCAAGGAATCCTCTGAAGAGCTACATCCAGGACCTAGGACCACTCCCATTTGTGTGTGTGTGTGTTACTGTGTGCTTGCCCCATGGGTAAATTTCTAAGCTGGGAAATGAGAGACTTTTCTTCCTCTGTGTGTAGGAAAACACTTTTTTATGCCTCCCTATTGCATGTGTCTGTGTGTCTGATATGCTGATGAGAGAAATGACCCTTTACTCCTTGCCAGATCACAGTCTGGGGAGGCAGGAAGCTTAAAGAGATACTGATACTAAGAAAATGTTCTTAGAAAAGCTGAGTACTTGTTATATCTTTCAGCTCAGGGTGAGCAAGAGAGACTCATCCTGAGTCCCTACTCTGTGTCAAATGCTTTTATCTTTTCATTTTCAAAATAATTTAAGTCAAGGCTCATGGAGGTTAAATATGTTCCAGATTCACACATTTCGATACACAATGGGCAAGATTTGAAGCCAGGTCTGTCTGATGCCAAAGCTGTTTCTTCCCCTCTTTTCTCCAGCAGCCCTACTCATCTCCATCATGGTCTGAGGAGTTTGGACATTTCATGAGGGAGCAGAAGAGGAAACAGCATCAAAATGGGAAAAGACCTCCCAGGGTATATATTCGCTCTCGGGTGGAGCTGGGATGCCACGAGCCCCACGTGCTCTGCTGGGTCAGGAACCTGTGTTTGTCAGATTCAAAGACTAAGGGTTTTCAAGTGGTTTATGGGGGGGCTGTTACTTCCCTTTTGTTTACCCTTGATTTTTCTGATGCTCTTTTTGAAGTTCTCAGCCTGATTCAGCTGGACTAGTGGGACTCAAGAGGGAAAAGGGGCAGCAGGGGAAGGAACAGAGGAAACCCTACCCTGGGGGATGGGGGAAGCAGGGTGTGCCAGCTGAAAGGAAAGTGACAAATTCCAGAATGAAACACTCAAGCCACTGCTTCCCTCTTCCAGAACACCCATTCCCAGAGCTCTTCTCTTTACCTGTCGTGGAAGAGATGTATATGTGTGGGTGGGGTGGGGTGTGTGTGTGTGTGAAAGGGACAAGGGAAAAGTCCTCAAGTGACCAAGCACTTGCAGTTGTCAGCTTCTTGATTTCTGGCCCCCCATGGCCTCAGCAGCATCTGGGGCACCCACGTAAGCCCTGCTTCTTAGTGAGCACATACCTGATTCCACTGCAGCCTACATCCCATCACTCATCCAATCCTGGTATTCCATCCTCTCCCTCTGGCTCCCAAATCTATTATTCCTTTACAGACCTTGGGCCCTGACTACATCACCACAATGGGGTTCTGCTGTGTCAGTGAGGATGTTCCACAACGAGGGCCGTGGAGGCCCACCTTGCCAGGCTGGGCACTGGAGAACTAAGGAGAGAGGAGTACAACAAACAGAGAGATGGACCATTGGATGGGTGGATGAAAAGATGAGAGGCTTTTCTGAGTGCCTGTCATGTGCCAGGAACTAGGCTAAGAGCTTAATGAGTATTATCTCAATGAATCATCTATTAAATCTACGAAGTAAGAATTCATTATACTGTATAAGTTGTATTCATTCTAATAAGTGCCAGGCACTGTGCTGAATGTTTCACTAAGCCTGAACAACAATCCATTTCTTTTGGATTAAGAGAAAAATTAATACAGGGATCCCTAGTCTTTGCCTGAGGAGATACTGGATGGATGTGGCAAGTAGAAAGAACAGGAGCCTTGCCATCAGGCAGGTCCTGGGTTCAAATCAGGAGAGTTTTTGTCAATCCAGGTGAGTTCTTTTTTGAAAAGCAATTTGGCATTTATGGATCCAGGACCAGAGTAAATACACTACTGGGAATCTACCCTAAGACAACAGTAACAGGTAACATTTATAACTACTCATGCCAGGCACCGTCCTAACTGCTTTAGATGAGTCATCGTATTTAATTCTAGCAACAACCCTACGAAAAAGTTACTTTACCATCCTTATTGTACAGGATGTGAAAACCAAGACCGGTAATTTACCCAGGATTATATGGCTTTTAAGGGTAGAATCCAGATTCCAAGCTAAATAGGCAGTCTCCAAGGCTCTTCAACTCTACAACACACAGTATAAAATTTGTACATAAAACTAGCTATCACCGAAAAAAAAAAAGAGGACTTCCCTGGAAGTCTGGCGGTTAAGACTCTGCACTTCCAATGCAAGGGACACAGATTTGATCCCTGGTCGAGGAATCAAAGATCCTCAACCTTTGATCCTTTGATCACACATGTGATCATGTGTGATCCCCTGCCACACATGCCACGTGGCAGGGCCGAAACAAACAAAAACCCAAAACAAATTTAAAAACCTGGCTATTACAGTATTGATTATTGTTATGGAAAATTTGGAACACATATAAATGTCTAAGAAATCAGGGCACAGGGTAAGCAAATTTAAATAATGTTTTTAAAAAGTTTACACTACCACGAGGGAAATGCTTATGTTTTAATATGGAGTGGGGAAAAATAGGTTATTGAGTCATACATACAATATAACCATAAGTGTGCAAAAAAAGCCTAGAAACATCCTAGGAGGAATTAAAGCAAAGAGCTATTAAGGGTTGTCTCTGGGTGAAGACAACCATGGTTCATTTAGATGTCCCTCTTTTTCCTCTTCTGTAGTTTCCAAATTCTCTGCAGTGTACATGCTTTACCATAAAATTATTTTAAAGCTTATATGAAAACAGATATTTACTGAATTGTATGATTGGTATATTGGGTGCCCTTTGAAGACTCATCTCCTCTCCCAATTTCATCACTTCCAGCAGGGATAATGGGGGACTGGGGGGTGACCTCTCCCCTGGTCTGCTCAGTGGGAGATTTATAGTAAATGAGGTCATATTTCTAAAGGGTTGTGTTCTCCTTACAGCTGGGTGGACTAAAGCTCTAGTGATTCTCACCGAAAAAAGGAAGGCAAAGAAGAAACCAGCAGTGTGGATGCAGAAAGTGGAAAACAGAAGGTCAGGAGCAAAGGAGGGGGCAAAGGAGAAAGCTTGGGGAGGAAAGGGGAAGTGAAGAAGGAGAGCTGAGCCCCAAGATGGTCAGAGAGCTGCAAGGGGAGAAAGTGAGTGAGTGATGAGGGGAGACAAAGAGTGGGCAGAAAAGAAGACGAGAGAGATTGAGAGAGAGAGAGAGAGAGAGACCACAGCAACCTGTAAAACAGTTAATTCTTTTCAATGCAGGGGATTACCCCAATGTTATAGAGACAATTTTCTGCAGTTAAATGAGACTTCCATCTAGAGGAACACTTCTCTTGGGTTTGTAACTTGAATCTCTCTCCCAGCTGACTGGCCATTCCCCAGTCCTCAAATCTCCAGCCAAAAATGACCTTTCTGGACTGTAGCAACTGCAGTTAGCCAGGGACAACTAGATTACCCCTGCTGCAATTCATCCAGCCCATGCTATAGAACTCTGGTACCAGTGGATGTGAGTTATGACATGATTAACTCAGGATTAACACCCAGCTGTCCCAGAACACAGTTTGCAAAGGCTGGATAAGGCTTTTAGTTTACAGGCACTGAAAAAGAATAAAAGAAAAAGAAAACCATGGAACAATGTGAGATCTGCAAAGGTCATCTGTAGAATCCACCGCAGGGGAAAAAAATGAGGTCCAGAGAGAGAACAACTAGCTACAATCAACAGCTGGTGACAGCAGGGGAGTCTGGGCTTTCTAATTTCTTATGAGTAGAACAATCATTTATAACATGAATGAGTGATGTTTTGTGCCTTCAAAGGGCTCACTATGAATCCAGCTACCCTTCTTTTAGCCTGATAAATGCCTCTGAGACAGGTAATCCAGGAATAAGCTTGATATTTGTGGGGAGAAAAGAAGCAGCAGTTCAGAGAGACAGGTACTGGAGCTTAAAGCTAAATTTCTCGAGAATCAGAGTGTGGCTACACACATTCCTGAGGAACTTGCAGCCCCAAGAAGTTGGGAGCAATTTCAATTTCTGCAGTTTGCTGGAGCCTTCAGGTCAAATTTCCTGCTTGAGACCATGTATCAAGGGTTGGAGGCAGAGAATGCAGGTTTCCAAGTTTCTACTGTCAGGTTCTGATTTCTACTGCCTGTCTACAGTTCTGATGTGTGTGGCCTTAAAGCCATTATCACTGAAAACCACTGATGGAGCGCTTATTGTATATAGGGAATGGAATAGGTTCTGGGGATGCATGGAGATACAGGACATGGCCTTAGTCATCAGAGATAAACTGATGTTAGCAGTGGAATAAGGCCAAATACGAACATATACGAAGAGGTGGTGAGTCAGTTCTCAAGCAGCGCCCCACCTTTGTTGGTGCTGTTCTGCTTCCTCGAAATCCTCCACTGCACCCACCTGCACATCCCTAAAATCTCAGCTCAGCTGCTTCCTTCTTGGGCATCTTTGTCCAGACTCCTCAGCCTGGGTTGGACTCCTCTCCTCTGGTTTTCTGTAAGTTCCTCCATGTTTCCCTCCTAGAGCACTCAGCACATTGTACTTCTAAACCTTACTTGTCTCTCTCTTACCTGAGTCTGATTTCGGAGAGGAAGATGTGACTCTATTTTTCATCCTTGGTAACTAGGCTGTGCCTGACACAGTGTTAATCGCTCAGTCATGTCCAGTTCTTTGCAGCCCCATGGACTGTAGCCTCTGTTCACAGAATTCTCCAGGCAAGAATACTGGAGTGGGTTGTCATTCCCTTCTCCAGGGGATCTTCCCAACCCAGGGATTGAACCTGGATCTCCTGCATTGCAGGCAGATTCTTCACCGTCTGAGCCACCAGGGAAGTCCCATATTAATTGTGCCTGACATAACCAGACAATTAAAAGATAATTACTGACTAGACAAAAGCAACCATTCTGCTTCTACTGCCTCCAGCATGGAATCACTAAGGTCCCTTGCAGCTCTAACATACTGTGACTTTATACTTGCCAGTTGAGGCATTGTTTTCTTTGAGGCTGGATGTGACTGCACTTAGTAGTGATGGAAACCACCTCACTGTTGCCCCTCTTTCCACCTCAGTGACCTAATGATAATCTGGGCATGGATAATGTAGGAAACCTGTGATTTCCTTCACCTCCCTTTTATTAGAGTGGCCAGGGCTGGCAGGAGTCCTCCAAGAACTTCCTGTCCTCGTCTGACAAGGTCTCCACATAGTTACCTGGTTGCTGGGAAGATGAGGCTGGGAAAATCTAGTGGCTAAGCAACACGGTAAATTCAGGAAAGGAAACCATTTAGAAGTATTTGCAGATTAGAAAAGCAAGGAAACTTGATGGAAACAAACATTCAAAGTACCTGCCAGGCTTTTAGTAATGTCAGAGGAGAGGAGCCTGGAACCAGCTGGAGGAAAAAGATAAGAAACACATTTATTTCCTCTGCCCAAAACCATGACATCAACTGTCTCCCACACCCACACCTATACCTTGTGCTTTTCTGTTGGAAAACAATGGTTGCACCTCTCTGGCACGGTGCATTGCGCCAATCTGTCTCTTCGTGTAGGAAAACCAAGTCCAAGATGTTAGCAAATTTGGCAGCAACTGTGGGGTGTGTTGCTGTCCATGGTGCTGAGTTTCCAGTAGGGCCCTGAGGCTTCTGAGTCTTAGCCAGGTTTGTCTGCCCTCACAGGTGACCCAGCTGATGGATGATAGGAAGCAGTTGGACCGTGGACAAGGAAGACTTGAGAGTCTGTCTGGAAAGACAGGTCCACAATAAATTATATGAAACCCTTGGAGCCAGATGTTTTTCAGAATTTAGAATTTTTCTGATTTTAACAAGGTAATAAGGTGCATCTACTGCTTATTATGTAAAATCCTTAGTGAAGTCCAGAGCTGCATCAAGGAATCAAGCATGTCGATATTTCCTTAGAAAAATGTATGACTAATCATCTCAAGTGTGATCAATAAAGATGTTAAAGAGCTTCATGGCAGTTCAAGGTCTTCCTTCAAATGAGTTTTTTATTTTTGTTTTTTGCCTTAGACTTATGAAAAAGCTTCTGATCTCAGAGTATTTTGAATTTCAGAATTTTGGTTAAGGGACTGTGGTCTCAGCCTTGGATTCCATCTTGGATCAAATTGACCTGTGAACATTCCCATGGCTGGTAAAAATTTCTAAGCTTTTTAATATCCTGACTGGGGGCTGGAGGCAGGGGATGGATAAAGAAACCAAAGAAAAGCAGCTTTAAATATAGTCTTCAAACCTCCCCACCCACAAAGATTTAAAAGCGTATTTTTCTCCTGAGGACAAATAGCTAATAAGGATGGATTTCCCAAGTGGTTTGGTGGGTAAAGAATTCTTCTGCCAATGCAAGAGAGGGCTTCCCAGGTGGTGCAAGAGGCAAAGAATCCACCTGCCAAGCAGGGAACACAAGAGTTCCCTGGGTTGGAGAGATCCCACGGAGAAGGGTATGGCAACCCACTCCAGTATTCAGGTTCTATCCCTGTGTAGGGAAGATCCCCTGGAGGAGGAAATGGCAACTCATGCCAATATTCTTGCCTGGGAAATCCCATTTACAGAGGAAACTGGTGGGGTGTTACAAAGAATCAGACTCAACCGAGCAACTGAGCATGCACTTATAGTATAGCTGGAGATCCTGGAAGCACACAGAGTGAAAAAAACGGAAGGACATTGGCCCTTTTTTCTACCCACAAGCCTGACTGTCCCTTGACTCTGGGCAACCTCTCATCTCCTACAGAAGCATGAACATAGTTGGAATTTCTTTGACGGGAGATGGGAATGCTTTGTTATCAGTGTGTAAGAATGGCTACTAGCCCTGTAGACTGCTGACTATCTGCTTAAGCTGTATACCAAGTATTTAATACTCATTATCTCTCTTGTTCAGTCACTAAGATGTATTTGACTCTTTGCGACTCCATGGGCTGCAGCACACCAGGCTTCCCTGTCCTTGTCCAGGCAAGAATATTGGAATGGGCTGACATTTCCTTCTCCAGGGGATCACAGAAGGATACACAAAAGGACTTAATGACCTGGATAGCCACAATGGTGTGGTCATTCACCTAGAGCCAGACATCCTGGAGTGTGAATTCAAGTTGCCCTTAGAAAGCACCACTACAAACAAAGCTAGCAGAGGTGATGGGATTCCAGTTGAACTATTTAAAATCCTAAAAGATGATTTTGTTAATGTGCTGTACTCACTATATCAACAAATTTGGAAAACTCAGCAGTGGCCACAGGACTGGAAAATATCAGCTTTCATGGCAATCCCAAAGAAGGACAGTGCCAAAGAATGTTCAAACTACCATACAATTGTGCTTATTTAACATGCTAGCAAGGTAATGCTCAAAACCCTTCAAGCTAGGCTTCAGCAGTATGTGAACCAAGAATGTCCAGATGTACAAGCTGAATTTAGAAAAGACAGAGGAACCAGAGATCAAATTGCTAACAGCCATTGGATCATAGAGAAAACAAGAGAATTCCAGAAAAATATCTACTTCTGCTTCATTGACTATGTGAAAGCCTTTGACTGTGTGGATCACAACAAATTATAGAAAATTGTCAAAGAGATGGAAATACCAGACCACCTTACCTGTCTCCTGAGAAACCTGTGTGCAGGACTGGACATGGAACAGCAGACTTGCTAAAGACTGGGAAAAGAGTACGTCAAGGTTGCATATTGTCACCCTGCTTATTTAACTTATATGTAGAGTACATCATGCAAAATACCAGGCTGGATGAATCACAAGCTGGAATGAAGATTGCCAGGAGAAATATCAACAACCTCAGATATGTAGATGATACTGCCACTCTAACGACAGAAAGTAAAGGAGATCTAAAGAGCCTCTTGATGAAGGTGAAAGAGGAGAGTGTAAAGGATGACTTAAAACTGAACATTCATAAAATGAAGATCATGGCCTCCGGTCCTGTCACTTCATGGCAAATAGAAGGGGAAAAAGTGGAAACAGTGACTGATCTTCTTTTCTTGTGCTCCAAAACCACTGTGGATGGTGACTGCAGAAATGAAACTAAAAGACACTTGCTCCTTGGAAGAAAACCTATGAAAAACCTAGACAACATATTAAAAAGCAAAGATACCACTTTGCTGACAAAGTTCCATCTAGTCAAAGCTATGGTTTTTCCAGTAGTCATGTATGGATGTGAGAGTTGGAGCATAAAGAAGACTGAACATGGAAAAACTGATGCTTTTGAATTGTGGTGCTGGAGAAGACTCTTGAGAGTCCCTTGGACTGCAAGGAGATCAAACCAGTCAGTCCTAAAGGAAATCATCCCTGAATATTCATTGGCAGGACTGATGCTGAAGCTGAAGCTCCAATACTTTGGCCACTTGATGTGAAGAACTGACTCAATGGAAAAGACCTGATGCTGGGAGAGATTGAGGGCAAGAGGAGAAGGGGATGACAGAGGATGAGATGATTGGATGGCATTATTGGATGGCATCACCTACTCAAAGGATATGAGTTTAAGCAAACTCCAGGAGATAGTGGAGGACAGAGGTACATGCTACAGTCCATGGGGTCGCCAAGAGTCAGACACAACTTAGTGACTAAACAGCAATGACAACAGTGTCAGGGCAGAACAAGTAGTGTGATTCAAATCTGAAACAGCCACACTCTTAGTGCTAGAGCAGATATTTAGAGATCTCCCTAAATTTGCTTGTAAGATAGCATCTAACTGATAGCACTAAGTTCTTTTATCTTGGAAAGTGAGAATAAATGGATCCAGGGATTTCTTGCTTTCTGCTCCCCTTTCTCCAATCGCATATTGACCATAGTCTAAAAAGTTTGGGGACTTGCCTTGTGGCCTAGTGGTTAAGAATCTGCCTTACAATTCAGGGGTTACAGGTCTGAACTTGCTACATGCTATGGGGCAAGCTCATGTGCTCTAGAGCCAACATGACCTAGTGCAGCCAAATAAACAAATATTAAAAAAAAAAAACAGTTTGGGGACTTCCCTGGCAGTCCAGTGGTTCAGACTTCTCCTTCCAGTGCAGGAGTTGGGGTTCCATCCTTGGTTGGGGAACTAAGATCTCACATGTCCCACAGCCAAAAAGACCAAAGCATAAAACAGTAGCAATGTTGTTACAAATTCAGTAAAGACTTTATAAGTGGTCCACATCAAAAATTTTTACAAATTAAAGAAAAAAAACTTTGGAGGCCACTGCTCTTGGCAGATTGAACTTTGGAGCTTGGACACTAAGCTGCTGCCCTGAGAAAAGAGGCAGGCTGGATATGCAGAACTCAGGCTGTCCAGCGCTGAGTTTAGACTTAGACTCCAAGCCTGCCCTCCACCCACCTTGCTGTGTGACTTTGGGAAGACTGTGTCTTCTCACCAGAGGGTTTCTAAATCCCGGACAGCTCCAGGATTCTAGGATTCTGTTTTGGTTGGCAGGACTCTGCTTCCGATGTCTAGGAGTATGCAAATGAGGCTGCAGGGAATTGGTGTCTTAAGAAAGCTGTTGGTTACTCTGGTTTTGGTGTTTGGTCCACTTGAGAAAGCAGAGTGCTGCTTAAGTATTGCAGGCTCTGGGGATCAGAAAGGCAGGCTCAAACGCTGACTCAGCCGCTTCTTAGCTCATTAATATACTTAACCTATCTGAGCCTCAATTTCTTCATTATGTAACATGGTGTTAATAATAGCATGTATCCAAAATATTACCCGCCTTTTTTGATCTTTCACCCTACAAATGTTTGTTGAAGTCTCCCTGTGAGGCATGCACTCTGTTAGGCATTGGGATACAGTTATGAGAAATACCAGATGGGACACAGACAATGACTGGGTAGTCATACTAATGAATATTTAAATTTTAACTGTGAAAAGTGCAGCTAAGAATGGCAACAGTTATAAGACTCTCAGCAGAGGGATTGATGTAATAAGAAAATTTACGTAAGATTTTCCTGGGAAGGTGAGACTTGCTTTGAGCACTTAAGAATAAGGATAGCTAACTGAATAAGAAGGGAAACAGGATGTACAAAAGCTTTGTGGTGGCATATAAGGAAGAAGGCCAATGAGGTTGGAGAAAAGAGAATAAAAGAGAACTAGGTGAAGGGGAAGAGATAAGCAGGGTCTCATGATGTTTTGCTTCTATTGTAAAATCAGTGGGAGGCCATTGAGGGGTTATGCAGGAAGCTGTTATTATCAGATCTTCCTTTAGATGAGATCTGTAGCTAAGAATGGATTTGGAGACAGGTGGTAAAATTAGTTCATTAGTTAGGCACATCAGCATGGAGGCCACTACTGTGGTCCAGATGAAATAATATGGTAGCTTAGAAAGGAATGTGAACAGAAGGAGTTAGAGCAAAGTACATAGATTAGAGAGCTGTTTAGGAGATGAAATAAACAGGACTCAGTAATGGATTAGATGGGCTGGGATTGGAGGGGTGTAGTAAGGGAGAGGAATTTGTCACAGATGATGCCCAGATTTCTGGTTTGGATGGCTAATGATGCCATTCTCTAGGAAAGGTACTCCCAGGGGAGCAGCAGGTGTTGGAGAACAGCCTGAATGATTTTGGTCCTGTTGGCTTGTGGTCCCTTGAGACAGTCAAGTCTAGTTGTCCAGCAGGCAGCTGAATCTGTGAGTCTGGACTGGAAATACAATTTGGGGGAAATTAGCAAGAGACAGCAACTGAAACCATACATATGAATGAGACACTCCAGGAATCAAGTATTATGTAAAGAAAAGAGAGGACCTGGGTCTCAACCTCAAGGAAACTCAACATTTAATATTGGGTAGAAAGAATGAGCCTAAAAAGGTGACAGGAGGGTAGGGGAGGTAAAACCAAGCCTAGAAATCGTGGGTCCCAGAAGTGAAGGCAAGAAGGATTCACGAAAAAAGGAGTGATCAGCCATGTGGAAAGATGATGAAAGGTCAAGTAAAATAGGACTGAAGGATGCTCATTGCATTTAACAACACAGAAATCGTCAGTGACCTTAGCCATAGCAGTAAATGTGGAGTGACAGGGTGGATGCCAGCATTGAGGAGAGAGTGGGAGGTGAGGGAATGAGCACAGTGAATATACAGCAGTGTTTCACAACTGTGAAAGGGAGGAGAGGGATTGGACAGTAATCTGAGATTCTCTGGTGGTCCAGTGGTTAATAGTCTGAGCTTCCACTGCAGGGGGCACAGGTTTGATTCCTGTGTGGGGAAGTTGCACACACTAAGTGGTGTGGCAAAAAAAAAAAGTAAAAAATAAAATACTTAGGACAGTATTCCACCCAGAGTAAACTGGGGACTGAGGGTATTTGCCTTAGAGAAAAAGATATGAGTTGACCCTGACTTTAGTACTTCCACATGTCATTAGTGAAACTTACATTCTAGAACTACAAAAGGGACTCAGCTCTCTTGAAAGGGAGACCTGGAGGACAGCTAGGCTAGGAAGAGATTAAAGCTGCTTTCTTCAAAAATCACAAGGTCCACGGTCAGGCAGGGCAAGCAGAATCAATAACTGTGGTTAGGGGTGATACATGCGGAGGAATGACTTCCCTCTGAAGGTCCAAACCTCCAGAGCATCCCTCTTTCTGTGTGCTCAGTTGCTCAGTCATGTCCGACTCTTTGCGACCCCATGGACTAGAGCCCACCAAGCTCCTCTGTCCATGGGATTCTCCAGGAAAGAATACTGGAGTGGGTTGCTATTTCCTTCTCTGGGGGATCTTCCTTACTCGGGGATCGAGCCCACCCCCGGGTAAGGAAGTCTGTTGTGTCTTCATTGGCAGGCGGATTCTATACCACTAGCACCACCATGAAGCTTTCATCAGCTACTTCAGCTCATGGATGTTCTCAACTCCTGTAGCACTGAGGACCCTGTATGACATATCAATTGTTTATATGGAACTCTAACAAATCGAACATAAAATGATACTTATTAGAAGAAACTTACTTTATAAGTTCAGTATTTAAGATCAGTAAGGGATAAAAATGAGGTTGTTCTAATAATGTTTAAATAAAAAAGATTAGGAGTTCTATTGGCTGCAGGAAACCAACTTGTTCCTTAGTTTTGTTTTGACTGTAAAAGAACCTTGAAATTCTGATTCATTCAGATCGGTAGTTGCAAATAATCACAGTTTTACCTAATAATGTCAAGATATTCTCTAATTAATCAAAGATGGCAGGATTAGGGACATTCCCTGGTGGTCCAGTGGTTAAGACTCTGCTTTCACTGCCGAGGGAACAGGTTCAATTCCTGGTGGGGGAATTAAGATCCAGCAAGACGTGCAGCACAGCGAAAAAAAAAAAAGGTGGCAGAAGGACATTTATTCTAAGGTTTGCACAAAAGTGAACTAGCCCAGAGAATAAGAGGCTTCCAATGTTTAAAAATATATGTATGTATGTACATATGTATATACACACGTTATATATGTATAAATTTGACAAACTATTTTTGGATATTTTTACTGCTTTATTATAGTTTTTATTTATTTCTCAAAACAAACCTGTAAGATAATTAGTATTATTATTATTCCCAGTTAATATGAGGCTCAGAGAGATTAGGCAGACTTCTGTTTCTGGAACCATGGAAGTCTATATACACTAAACAATCCTTCCATTAAAAACACCTAAATATTCTGGATTAAAAAAAATTATTTTGGGGGGTGGGCTGTGTATGAGATATTACACAGGGCTTGAACCCAGGCCCAGGCAGTAAAAGGGCTGAATCCTAACCACTGGACCTCCAGGGAATTCCCTGGAAGAACTATTGTTAATGCAGCAATGATTTAGCATTAAGAAAGGAAGAGGGCTTCCTTTGTGGCTCAGTAGTAAAGAATTAGCCTGCCAATGCAGGAGACACAGTTTCAATCCCTGATCCGGGCAGATCCCACATGCTTCAGAGCAACTTGGCCCATACCCCACAGCTACTGAGCCTGTACTCTGTAACCCAGGCTCCTCAACGAGAGAAGCCACCTTCAAGAGGAGATCAGGCACAACGAGAGAGTAGGCCCTGCTTGCTGCAACTAGAGAAAAGCCCTTGCAGCAACGAAGACCCAGCACAGCCAAAACTAAATAAATAAAATTACTCAAAAAAAAAAAAAAGAAAGAAAGTAAGAAATATACAAGAGTGAAAGAAGGAATTCAAATAATTGAGAAGGTTATTGAAACTGGCTATCACCCTGAGGAGGTCTTCTCAACCTTAGTAAACTTAGGTTTGAGATTTTATATACCCAGGGCTCAGATGACAGAATCTAAGTGTCCAAGATCCTTGTAATGTTTGAAAAGAGGGTAAAAATACTAGTTTAGATTTCAATAATTTAAGGAAGTAGGCTTTTTCTAAGACAATCACCAAAACAATAATATCTTCCAAACTAATACCAGAAACAAGTAGAGTGAAAAAAATTCAGTTAACACACACACAAAGCAAATCAAGCAGGGGGAAAACTATCAAAGGATAAAATGACTGAAATACACAAAATGCAATGTAGAAATTAATCCAAGAATTGTTTGTTGCAGTTAAAAATATATGTGGGTTAAATGCTACTGTAAAAGATCTTAGTACTTGTGGTCAACATCTAGAGCCTGCTGGCTTTAAGTAAAGGAGATTATTTTTGAAAATGAGGGTAAGACTCATCTAATCAGTAGGAAGGTCTTGAAAGCAAAACTGAGATTTCCCCGAGGAGGAAGCAGTTCTGTCTGAAGATTACAGCATCACCTCCTACCCAAGATTTCCCAGCCTGTGGACCTTCCCTACAGATTTCAGACTCGTCAATTTCTACCGCTGCATAAGCCGATTCCTTGAAATAGATCTCAACATCTCTGTATGCTCCTGTTCTGTTCCTCTGGAGGACCCTGACGGATACACCCACGTTTCACTCACTTCTTCCCCCCTTTTCTTCTGAAAGCAAGGTGGGAAGGGAATAAGTGGATGGGGAAGAGCAGGAGTGAGAAGTGGTGGGCCAAGTGGGGTTGAACGAAGAACCCTCCCTTTGTGATGTGGGGAATGGAAATGCAGGAAGAAGTGTGGGCTAGCCTCTCCACCTCTCTGGGATTCATCTATCAGCCTGGAGGGCTGGGGACAAGAAAGGGAAGTAATGCCTTCCCCTTGACGTAGAGCATTCTTAGCATCACAGCCTAAGAATGGTCCCAGGCCACTGGGAACCACCCCTCCAGTCCACCCTCTTTTTTAAATAGCTGAAGCCTGGGCGACAAAGTCCTTTCCCCGAGGACACAGCAGGTAAGGGGCAGAGCTGCTTGACTCCCAGTTGGGCTGTCCATCTCCTCTGTGCTCCATCAGGGATCCTGGAGCTGTCCACGGTGACACTCCACCCTCCCTTGTGGTCCCTGTGGAAGGTCACACCAGGGATCAAGAGGCACAAAGGACCCATCTGTCCTCCACATCCTCTCTCAGCTCTGGCTGCACACTAGAATCCCCTGGGGCGTTTTGTTTTTTTTGAAAATTCTGGTATCTGAGGTCTACCCCAAACCACTTCATCAGGTTCTCTGGGGGACAAGCTAGAGCAACCACACTTTCTGGAAAGCACGTCCAGATGGTTCTAACGTGCAGCTGGGCTGAGAGCTGCTGGTCTTGACAGAGCACAGGGAGCACCCAACTGCTGCATTTCACTTCCCATTTTTCACCTCACATTTTAGCCTCCCCCATCCCTGTTGGCGGGCTGTCTATTCTCATTATTGTCTGTGCTCTGCCTAGAAGGGGAGAACCAGGAGGAGGCTGGCCCAGCTGGGAACACCTTCTCTGTCCCTGCGCTGCCCTGGAGTCTGGCTCACAACACCCAGCTCCACACCATCCTAACCGGAGTTGCCGCCCCACTGAAGCAGAAATGCTAGTACACCTCCTTCTTCCCCTCTCTGCTGTGACCTCTGATACTTCTCTCTCTCTCTCCAGCCTCTCCTCCACCTCCTTTCCTTCTTCAGTCCTTTTTTTTTTTTTAAACATTTATTTATGGCTGTGCTGAGTCTTCACTGAAGCTGAAACTCCAATACTTTGGCCACCTGATTGGAAGAACTGATTCATTGGAAAAGACCCTGATGCTAGGAAAGATCGAAGGCAGGAGGAGAAGGTGACAATAGAAGATGAGATGGTTGAATGGCCTCACTGACTCAAAGGACATGAGTTTGAGTAAACTCCAGGGAGCTGGTGATGGACAGGGAGGCCTGGTGTGCTGCAGTGCATGGGGTTGCAAAGAGTTGGACACGACTGAGAGACTGAACTGAGCTGTCTTCTCAGTTGCTGCATGGGCTTTTTCTCTAGTTGCAGTGAGCCAGGGCTCCTCTTTGTTGTGGTGTGCTGGCTTCTGCATGTGGCGGCTTCTCTCATCCTGGCACACAGAGTGTGTGGGCTTCCCTGGTATGTGGTCTGTGGGCTCATGTGTTGCAGTTCCCGGCTCTAGAACACCGGCTCAATAGTTCAGTGCACACTGTTTTGTTGTTCCGAGGCAGAAGGGATCTTCCTGCATGAGGGATCGAACCTGTGTCTCCTGCATTGGCAGGCGGATTCTTGACCACTGAGCCACCAGGAAAGCCCTCCAGTCCTTCTTTACCAGGAGTTCTGAGCTGGCTTCTTGGCTGCCTTCCACCCCAAACCTGCTGTTCTTCATCCCGCATGAGTGGCTGACTGAGCCCCCAGTGGTGTCTTTCTCCAGGAGAGGGATGTGCCTTCCTCCAGAAGCCCTGGCTGCCCCAACCCTACGTCTGCAAGCAATGCCTCCCTGATATCTATTGTGGCCATCTTGCTGACTTCAGACCGCAAGCAGAGAGTGTGTCTCCCTCAAGCCCTTTTCTCTTCCCTCTCTGTGCTGCCCGAGAAAATTTCCAATGAGAAAACTGCAGCAAGAGCTGCCAAGACAGACTTTGGACTGCTCTGTGGTACTTTCCCAGTATTGCAGAATTGTCTCCTGATACCCTGCTATATGCCAGGCACCAGGATTACAAAGATGAGTAAAGCAATCCTTTCCCTCAAGGAATTTATAATTAAAGAAAAGATAGAATTTCTTATGGAACAGGGAAGAAAGGACAGTAGGGGTGGGATGGGGGGTGGGGAATGAATACTTGTCTCTATTAGGTGCCAGGGAAATGACTTCTTCTCCATTTCATATGGAGTTTTATGGGCAAACTCCAAATAAAAGGCCCTATTTTCCCTTTTATATGGAAGAGGGTACTGATGCAAACAAGTTTAAAAGCCTTGCCCAAGTTTAGAGAGTTATTAAGAGACAAGATCAGGGTTTGGACCCAGGTCTTTGGACGCTAGTTCCAGCACTTTCTTGGAGTCTGATGGTTATTTCATATCTGACCCAGTGCTCTTCACCATACTGAGCCATAGGGAGAGGAGAAACCCAGAAGCTGGAGGTCTGGCTTCTTGTCCAAGAAAGTGGAAGTGTTAGTTGCTCAGTCGTGTCTCACTCTGCGATGTCATGGGCTGTAGTCCACTGGGTTCCTCTGTCCCTGGAATTCTCCAGGCAAGGAAACTGGAGTGGGTAGCCATTTCATTCTCCAGGGGATCTTCCCAATCCTGGGATCGAACTGGGTCTCCCGCATTTTGCAGGCAGAGTCTTTACCATCTGAGCCACCAGGGAAGTCACCTGGCTTTATTGCTAACTAGCTGTATGACACAGGCAACCACAGCCCCTCTGTGGGCCTTTTTCTTTTTTTTTGACCATATAAAGTGAGGGAGATAGAGTAGGTAGTTTTAAAGATCCTTTTCAATTCTATGATTTTCTTGATTGTGTTTCCTTTCCCCAGTGGGTTATATATTCATTTTGCTTCCCTCTTAAAAGAAGAGTCACTAGAGCTCAGGGGCAGGGAGGCTCACGCCGTCAGTCGGGCTGGCACCCACAGTCCAGCAGCCTGGCACACTGCAGTGGCCATCAGTCAGGGCTGGATGCATGCAATTACACTCCTCAGGGAGGCACTGAGAGTGCCGGCAAGGATGCCAGGAGCTGGGGTTGCAGCTCAGCAAGAGCCACCAAGAGAGACCACTGAGTCCAGGGCATCAGGCTGAGGGGGAGGAGAGGACAGCCCAGAACCAGTCACTGGGAAGCCTCCCCAGGCATCTCACGCTTTTGAAACTGGTCCTGAGAGAGATGCTATCAGGAGGCGTATTTAATGGGTTTTGGAAATTGGCTAATTTTGTCGCAATCGTCTGCATGCTGTCTGATGCATGCTAAGCATCTAGGACCAGTGTGGGCCTGTGAGTGGGGCCAGGGTGTCCAAGGGAGAGATGTGGCATGGGGAGGACAGGGCAGAGTTGCTGGTTGTTTCCAGCTGCGTGAAAAATCCCCGCTGACCTCAGGGCACCAAGCTGGGTGCCAGGTCAATGCCCTCTCTTACACAAGAAGTCATCCCTACCCACCGTCTCCAACCCTCCATTTTTTTACCTCAGTCCTCCCTATCCTCTCTCCCTGGGCCTCTCCTCCAATCCTTGCCCACAGCCTTGTTACCCCACTCCCCCCCCACCCCCTCCTCCCACCGAGCCAGCCCTGCAGCCACCCTTCTCCCATGCCTCGGGTCAATAAGCCATCAATATCCTATGCTGAGAAGGAACACACAGCCTTTGCACGCTTGATTCACCCAGAATTGCTCTGCCAGCCCCTCCCTGGGGCTCTGGCATGCTCCCTCCATCCTCTGGGCCCTGCCTCTCCTCCTCCAGAGACATTGCTATCCATCAGCTCTCTGCCTCGCTGGTCACAGTTACTTTCACTGACTGTTTTCAGCTTGGTTGTTTATTTTCTCCCTTTTCCCTCCACTTCCTCCCTCCTTCTCCACTCATTCCCAGATCTGGGTTTGCTGTGGGTTGCTTCTCAGGGCTGTCCTGCAAAGGAGGGCAGAAAAAAGACCCAAAGGGGGCACCCACACCCCCTTCCGGGTGCCTCTCTCTACTCTCCAAACCTTTAGATCTTCAAGGAACGAGGGTTACAGTCTCCTGCAGAGGCACGTGCTGACATTCATTCCCAGGGCCCCAAATTTGGAATCAGGGGGTTCTAGGAACTAATTCTGAGAGAACTTCGGGTAGGTTCACTAACCCCTCTAAGCCTCAGTTCTCTCGTTTATAAAACAGCTGTGATGAGACTTCCCTGATGGTCCAGCAGTTAAGTCCCTACACTCCCAATGCAAGGGGCCTGGGCTTGATCCCTGATCAGGGAATTAGACCCCACATGCTGCAACTAAGACCCAGCACAGCAAATAAAATAAGATGGAGCTGTGATGACTGAGTGGAAAAATCACAGCTGTCATTTATTGAATAAATTTTGTATGTTAGACTCCTTGCTAGGCACTTTTGAATAAGGTTGTGTTTAAGCATGTTTGTGAAAATGCTTTGTATATTAGAAAGTGCCAGGCAAGTGCCTGTTAGTATAGAGAAAGCCACTATTGGCATCTACATGGCTCTCCTTTGTACCCAGAAAGTAATTCAGTGGGCATTTTGGATCAGTTTACACAGAACTTCATCCATCTATCATCTCATTCACCTTCATATGGTTGCTCTAAAGTAAGTGAGCAAACATGATTGGTTCCACCCTATGGTTAAGGAGGCCAAGATACAGAAAACAGATTCTGGGGAATCCTGCCTGTTTTCCCTGTGTCCTGAACTCACTGCTCCCACCTGCCTGCAGTGTGTTGGGACGTACACCCATTCCATCTTATCTGATGGTAAACAGATTGGGGGGCGCCAAGTGTGAGTGTGTCTGCAGCACAGGCACCATCTAGGAAGGTGGAATGCCATGCCAGGCAGAGGAGTTATTCGGAACAGTCAGGGTGGAGAGAGCAACAGAGTGCCCAGCTACCAGGGTGGCACAAGCAGCATTGTCCTCAGAGCGAAGGGGCGTGGGGGGAGGGGCCAGAAGCCAGCAGGAAACCGGGCTGCCTAAGAGAAGGCGTGGAGTGTCATGTGACTAAGACTCTGAACAGAGGGCTCTGAGCCTGAGTCTAGTGAGAACTTGTTCTTGTTCTCTGCTAGCCTTGGGCCAATCAGATCATCCCCAAACTATGCTTGGTAGCCCATGTCCTCAGGCCAAGGGGCCAGATTCTGGTCCAGGAGCTTTCCGCTGCATCTGCAGCCCCTTCCAGGCAGCCGGTGTAAGGACCCAGGCCTCGGAGCCCTCCTCCAGCCATCAAAGCCACACGGCTCATCCCCACGCAGGCTGAGTCCTGGCACCAGCATGCGCCCATATACTAGGGCTTCCTCAGAAACATGAAGAGCAAACGGAAGCTGCTGCTGATCCCTTCTGAGAAGCTCCAGTTCTCCCAGCCCCGATAACTGCACAGCCTGGGCAGATTCCTTTAAAAATTGCAGCCTGAAGCCACCGGACTGAAGGGGGTAGCTCCTTCTGCCAGTTAGGCGCTTCTGCACACTCACCCCACGTCCCTCTGAGCTTCACACTCACCCCATGTCCCTCCCACTGCCCTCTCCCCTATCAAAATTTTCCTTGGGCCTCTGGACTCTCCCCGACCCCTGTTGCTCCATGGACTGCTTGCCCATGGGCACAGTTTCCCTTCGGGCATCTCAGGTGGAAGCTGCCCTTCTCTCTCAGCCTTGGGCCTCAGGAGGTAGGATGGTGACTCTGGCTCAGTGAACCATGATGCCCTGCCCTCAACACGGAAAACCAGCCCCAGCGGGTTCGGGCCGCTTGCTTTGCACTCCACTCTTCCCTGACGCTGTCATGTAGTATAGTGAAGTGAAAGTCGCTCAGTCATGTCCAACTCTGCGATCCCACGGACTCTACAGTTTGTGAAATTCTCCAGGCCAGAATACTCGAGTGGGTAGCCTTTCCCTTCTCCAGAGGGTCTTCACGACCCAGGGATCAAACCCAGGTCTCCCACACTGCAGGCAGATTCTTTACCAGCTAAGCCAGTAGGGAAGTCCAAGAATACTGGAGTGGGTAGCCTATCCCTTCTCCAGTGGGTCTTCCCAACCCAGGAGTTGAACTGGGGTCTCCTGTGTTGCAGGTGGATTCTTTACCAACTGAGCTATCAGGAAAGCCCTGGTGCTGTCATGGGGCCACTTCATTAAAGGGAGCCCTAACTCTCCCTCATCTGGGAACAACGTTATCCACTGCAAACCTAAATGTCACCATCGCACCAGATGATGTCACATCTACACAGGCTACTCTCTCATCAGCTTAATGTCTCAGATGCACCCCTACTCCACAGCCACCTACTGGGCCTGGTCATCTCGGGACCACCCCAGCTCTGGGGTGTTAGACACAGACGTCCTGTGGACAGTCCCCCCACCCCTTTGTGCTCTCCACAGCCTGACTTGTGATGTCATTGGTCTTCCAGTTCCTGGGCTTTTCATTTTCTCCTTATATCAGTGTCCCCTGTTTTTCCTTCTATTCTGAGTCAGCCTGGGGTCTGTATTTCTTTGTTTTCCCCTAACCATTCTTACCTCTATTGTCCCCTTGTCATAAGACCCTTTGGGCAAAGCCCAGCCCAAAGTTAACTCAATGATTTGCCTCCTCTTCACAGGAGGCGCTAGTAGTAAAGAACCCACCTGCCAGTGCAGGAGACATAAGAGACATGGATTCAATCACTGGGTCAGGAAGATCCCCTGGAGGAGGGCGTGGCAACCCACTGCAGTATTCTTGCCTGGGGAATCCCGTGGACAGAGGAGCCTGATGGATACAGTCCATGGGGTCACAAAGTGTTGGACACGACTGAAGTGACTGAGCACACACGCACGTGCGCACCACTACCTAGGATACTGGTGCTGTGGGAGAAAAGTCACACAGCTGTACAGGGTGAGGGCACTACAGGGCCACAGCCCACATCACAGCCAGGACTTCAAAGTGGCCCAGGGTTTTCTTTCATTTCCTTAGTTAATTCTCTAGAGCTCACCATCAGCTCTTTCAGACCTTCTCCACTCTCTTTAAGACAACACATTTCCCAGCATCTCCCTCTACATTCCCAGCAGATAACCTTCTGAGAAAATATGAGTTGTTTGGCCAAAGTTCCATCAGCATCCTGCCATCAAACAGGTTCTTTCCTTCTTTGCCCTCTGGTCACAGTGGATAAGGTAGGGAACCAGATATTCATGCTAAGAATTTAGGCTAATCTGATCAAGTGCTTTGGAGACTCCCTCTTTCCAACTCCTTTTGAAATCTCCTTTGGTTGGTTTTCCAACCACATGTCTCCCGTGTTTGCTGTGTTTCTCCCTCTCTACCAGCTTCTTCTCATTAGCATTTGGACATGCTTGAGACTCACTCTTTAAGAACAAAGTAAATCTTTTCCCTTAAACCCACCTTCTTATCTCAACACCCCTGTGTGTGTATATATAAACATACTTATATATACATATGTGTGTATATATAATACACACATATAACATATATAATGTGTGTGTTGAACTATTTCAAATCCTAAAAGATGATGCTGTGAAAGTGCTGCACTCAATATGTCAGCAAATTTGGAAAACCCAGCAGAGGCCACAGGACTGAAAAATGTCAGTTTTCATTCCAATCCCAAAGAAAGACTATGCCAAGGAATGTTCAAACTACTGCACAATTGCATTCATCTCACATGCTAGCAAAGTAATGTTCAAAATTCTCCAAGCCAAGCTTCAGTAGTACAGGAACTGAGAACTTCCAGGTGTTCAAGCTAGTTTAGAAAAGACAGAGGAACCAGAGATCAAATTGCCAACATCTGTTGGATCATCAAAAAAACAAAAGAGTTCCAGAAAAACATCTACTTCTGCTTTATTGACTACGCCAAAGGCTTTGTGTAGATCACAACAAACTGTGGAAAATTCTTCAAGAGATGGGAATACCAGACCTCCTGAGAAATCTGTATGCAGGTCAAGAAGCAACAGTTAGAACTGGACATGGAACAACGAACTGATTCCAAAACAAGAAAGGAGTATGTCAAGACTGTATATTGTCACTCTGCATATTTAACCTATATGCAGAATACATCAAGCAAAATGCCGGGATGGATGAAGCACAAGCTGGAATCAAGGTTGCAGGGAGAAATATCAATAACCTCAGATATGCAGATGACACCACCTTTATGGCAGAAAATGAAGAGGAACTAAAGAGCCTCTTGATGAAAGTGAAAGAGGAGAGTGAAAAGTTGGATTAAAACTCAACATTCAAAACATGATCAGGACATCTGGTCCCATCACTTCATGGCAAATAGATGGGGAAACAATGGAAACAGTGACAGACTTTATTTTCTTGGGCTAAAAAATCACTGCAGATGGTGATTGCAGCCATTAAATTAAAACATGCTTGCTCCTTACAAACCTAGACAGCATATTAAAACGCAGAGACGTTACTTTGCCAACAAAGGTCTGTCTAGTCAAAGCTATGGCTTTTCCAGCAGTCATGTATGGGTGTGAGAGTTGGATCATAAAGAAAGCTGAGTGCTGAAGAATTGATGCTTTTGAACTATGGTATTGGAGAAGACTCTTGAGAGTCCCTTGGACTGCAAGGAAGTCAAACCAGTCCATTCTAAAGGAGATCAGTCCTGAATGTTCATTGGAGGAACTGATGTTGAACTGAAGCTCCAATGGCCACCTGATGTGAACAGCTGACTCGTTGGAAAAGACCCTGATGCTGGGAAAGATTGAAGGCAGGAGGAGAAGGGGACAACAGAGGATAAGATGGTTGGATGGCGTCACCAACTCAATGGACATGAGTTTGAGCAAGCTGTAGGAGTCGGTAATAGACAGGGAAGCCTGGCGTGCTGCAGTCCATGAGGTGGCAAAGAGTTGGACACAACTGAGTAACTTAATTGAAGTGATATGTATGCACGCATGCTAAGTTGCTACAGTCATGTCTGACTCTTTGTGGCCTTGTGGACTAGCAGGCTTCTCTGTCCATGGGATTCTCCAGGTAAGAATACTGGAGTGGGTTGCCATGTCCTCTCTTACATCTCTTGCATTGGCAGTTGGGCTCTTTACCACTAGCACTACCTGGGAAGCATCTGCTGTGTGTGTATATGTGTATATATACATACATATATATATATATAAAAGAATACACACACACACATGAGTGGGCTCTAGAGCTCTAGAGCAGAGGTTCAATAGTTGTGGCACACAGGCTTAGTGACTCATGTGAGCTCTTCCCAGGCCAGGGATCGAACCAGTGTCCCCTGAATTGGTAGGTGGATTCTTATCTACTTGGGCAATGAGGGAAGCCCCATCTCCAGATTCTGCTCTTCACTCAGATTGCTCTCAATTCCCAGTGATTTCCTTATTTCGAAATCCAGAGGCTATTTCTCAGTCCCTATCTGAGGTGGCCTTTCTGTAGCATTCCATCCTGATGAGTCGCTCCTTCACAAGCACTTCTTTCCTTGGCTCCTGTGATAACACAGGCTCCCTGATTTTCTTTGCCTTTTGGCCCTTCCTTGATGGCAGTACTTTGCCAACAAAGGTCCATCTAGTCAAGGCTATGATTTTTCCAGTGGTCAGGTATGGATGTGAGAGTTGGATGGTGAAGAAGGCTGAATGCCTAAGAATTGATGCTTTTGAACTGCAGTGTTGGAGAAGACACTTGAGAGTCCCTTGGACTTGCAAGGAGATCCAACCAGTCCATCCTAAAGGAGATGGGTCCTGGGTGTTCACTGGAAGGACTGATGCTGAAGCTGAAACTCCAGTACTTTGGCCTTTTCATGCGAAGAGTTGACTCATTGGAAAACACCCTGATGCTGGGAAGGATTGGAGGCAAGAGGAGAAGGGGACGACAGAGGATGAGATGGCTGAATGGTGTCACTGACTCGATGGACATGGGTTTGAGTAGACTCCGGGAGTTGGTGATGGACAGGGAAGCCTGGTGTGCTGTGATTCATGGGGTCGCAAAGAGTCGGTCACGACTAAGCGACTGAGCTGAGCTGAACTGAACTGATGGCAGTGACAACTCCTTTTCTCCCCTCTGTTTGGCTCTTAGGGTTGCTGCACCTCAGGGTTCCCTTCTGTGAGCATCATCTGGCCTCTGAAAATCTGATCTCCTGGTGCCCACTGCACCCACACAGAATGTCTCCTGGCTCCTGCCCTTCCTCCCAGTGTCATCAGCTCAAATCAGCACCTCAGGGCTACTCTTCATCCAGTATTGAATTTCTCAACTAAAGGAGGAGGGAAGAGGCCTGAAGGAAGTAAGGATAAAGGCATAAATTAGTACAGGAAGTAACTGAAAATCATCTATCTCAAACGGAGAAGCCTGCAGCGTGGTTTGATTATTGTTTTTAAGGCCTTCAGAGGCCTCTTGGCTTTGGAAAATACGACCAACTTCCCTGTCTCTTCCAAAAACAGAATAGGGAAAGGTAAAGTTTTAGTAATGACAGATCTGGGTTAAAATAGAGAAGCATTAAATGCCAGGAATTAGCAGAGCAATGTGGAGTCTGATCAGCAGACTTTTAAAGTAGGTTAGGCTTTTGCACATCTGAGATGACTCCTGGGTAGAATGAGCTAAGGGTTAGCAGGTAGGGTGGGTAACTCATCACACCTTCCTTCCATGGCTGTGTGAGGGGAAGTCCAGGTTGGCACTGAGCTCAGAACACAATCTCTTGTCCATTTCCAGCAGTGGGATGTGACCATAGCAACCCCTGGGACAAGAATTGGTCCATTCTTGTCTGCAAGTTCAGGACACTCTAGCCACTGCTGCTTGGCTCCATCAGTCCTGTAATTGGCCAGAAGCTGGGCTTATAGGTAGGAGGGAGTAGTTTGAAGATAAGCATGGATTGGTATTGAGAAGAGGAGCGCCATCAGAGAGAATAACCTTGGCTAAGGAGCTGGCTGGTGCATCACCTCCTCCAGGAAGCCCTCTCTGGTACCACCAGACAGGCTGAGAGCTTAAACTCTGTGCTATCTTGGTCCTCAAATGGATCCTATGGCACTGAGATGTCTAAGAGTTGGTCTCTCTACTCATCAAACTGTGAACTCTTTTATGGCAAAAACCTTGTGTAGTTGATAGTTATCTCTGGGGTCTGGAGCAGGGTACAGACCATGTGAAGGACTAGGTATATCAATCTTAAGTAACTGACCCACGGGACAAAGGCCTTGGAGGACTTGGTATCCCATCATCCCCAGAGGTAACCTCAGTACAGCCCAGCAGTAAGCCCTGGTGTTTTGGAACCATGTTCCAAAGGGACCACGGAAGAGATGACCCAAGGAAATTTTGGTGCTGGTCCCTGCTCAGCCACTTATTAGCAGAATGAGCTGGTTAGCACATAACAATTCCCTTCTCCGGGCCTCAGTTTCCTCGTCTATGAAATGGGGGTGACGACCTCACAGTTTCACAGAGTTGCCTTGAAAACCAAATGAGATAATGGGTGTGCAGGCGGTGAAAACATCTAGAGAAAGGACTTGAAGGCTTATACAGAGGTAAGAAGTTATTAATAGTCTCATTAATATTCTTACCCAGAATGCCCATGGAAAAGCGGTATGTGGCAGCCACAGCCTCCACACCTCACCCCTCCCTACTATTTCTGTCCCTGGAAAGCAGGTTCTTAGAATGGTAATCCCCGTACTGCCACTGCGGGGCAAGGAGGGGCGAATGTTGAGCAGAGTTGCCCGCCCCACCTTCCACCTCGGTTCTGCAGCCTGCCCCTCCCTGGGGGCTCTCACCAAACCCTTTGATTTAGAAGGCATTGGCCGACACCAGCACCTCAAGCTGGAGAACGGCAGAAGGTATCCTGTCTCTGTCATTTCCTTTGATGCTGAAATGCTGAGATGACCCCCCCACCCCTAGTCAGGCCCAGGTAAGAGGGGAAGCAGTTTTCCCTCCCCTCCTGCATTTCTGGGGAGGCATGACCTGCTCCAAGTGGCTGATCCTTTCTTCCTGTTTTTCTTCCAGGGGCTACTCAGCGGCCTTTCTTGCCCACAGTGTGGAGACTCATGGCCCAGAGTGGAAACAAATCCAGGGTTTTCCCCTCTCCCATGCTACTTACTTCCTTGCCAGGCCAGTGTGATGTTTGCCAGCATCGGCTGGCCCATTACTAGGAAGCAACAAAGAGAAGCAGATGGCCTGAAGATAGGAAGAGGAAATCCAACTGGTTGGGGTCTTATGGTGACTTCATCCTCCAGAAAATTCTGGAGATGACATCCAGGTTCTATCAGTCAGCAGAATCCCCCCTGCCCCCAGGAAGAAAGGCCTATAGGCTCTGGGCAGAACACCCCACCTCCCCAGTCCTGGGTTTCATCACCTGGTTTCCCCTGGCCACGTGCTAACCTGTGCAACGTCAGCAAGAGGGCAAAGCAGACCTGTAGATGTGGGGTCTTCACTGGCTTTGCAAATAATCAAAGCCCAGTGTCAGCAAGACAGTGGACAGAGGAGAGAGAAAGCCAAGAGAATATAACTGAAGTCCAGGGAAGGTGGGTGTTCGGCGTGAGCCGTCAGATGGAGGTTTCACCAGCCCCACCCAGGGCCCTGTCCACAGTTGAGGCCAGTCTTGTGGGAGTGGGCTGCCACCGGAAACCCAGCCACCTATTCAAGGGAGGTCTCCTAGTTCAGCCTAGCAGGCCCCCTCCTCCCCACTTGGCCAGCCAGGTCTGCTGCCGCTGACTTAAAACGCTGCCCTCAATTCTATCTTTAGCTCTGGCTGCTGGGAGCCTGAGTGACAGGCAGGGTGGGGGCTTGTGCTGGGGTGGGAAAAATTTGCAGCTACCTGGTTAGCTGAGGTGGCATGATTGCAAGGAGCAGGGACCACGTGGTGCTCATCGCTGCACTTGTAGCCCATGCGGTGGTGGGCACAGAGCTCCAGCGATATTGGGTGAATGGATGGGTGGATGCATCCAAGCACGGATGGAGCAGAGGTCCCCAGGAAAGAGAATGAGAGCAGGGCCAACGGGACCGTAGACAAAGTCCTGGAAGACACTCTGTGTGTGGTCTTGGGCAAGTGACTTTCCCTCCTGGCCTCCATTTCTTCATTTGTAAATGGGGGCTAGATAAGCAGTTTTCAGACCATCTCTATGGACCACCACCAGTACATCCACTTCCATTGCTCATTCCCCTCATCCCACCCCCATAAACAGGGTGCTGCTGCTGGGTGCTTGAGTTGGAAGGAAGGGAAATGATGGATTGCCAGGGCTTTCCTACCGCTTCCATTGGGGCTGAATCATTTTTATCAATTCTGGACACTGAGTTTCTTGGAAAGGATTTTTTTAGATAAAGGGCAGCTCAGTTCCCCAAAGCATTTCCAGGCTTGAGGAGCCAGAATGAAATTTCCTCTTACAGCGGGTGGCAAGAAGAGCCCCTCTGCTGTCTCTCATCCGGACGGATATGAAAACCCCTGGTCTGAGCAATAAGACACGTGCAAGCTTGCATCCAGCCAATTATCTCTTTCAATAAGGAAAAGTGAAGTTCCCCAGAAAGGATGAAAAGGGGAGAGGAATAGGTCCTTGCAGAGCAGTAGGAGAGTAGATAGGAAGGGGCTGAGCTGGAGCTGATCTAAACCCACAGCTGGACCTTGAGGAGAAGCAAGCTGACATAGGGCTGGCAAGGAGACCTGGGGCAGCAAGGGTTTGGAGCAAAGAGCCACAAGAGTGCTGTGGAGTCAGGATCCAGCCTCCCCTGACTGTCCTGAAGTGGGAAGGCTTGCAGACATTTGAGGTCCCACAGGGGATCTGGTGACCTGGTTTCCTGAGACCTGGGTGCCAGCTTGGTGTGCTAACCCCATGGAGTCCAGGGAAAAAGGTTACATGCAAGGTAGGAAGGCCCTGGGGAAAGAGGACTTCCCCAGGGAACTCTTTGTTCTTCCTCGTGGCCTGCCCTATGAAAATGATGCAGTTTGTCCAGGATCTCAGGCAAGATATTTTAATTACATGTGCCTCCATGCCTTCCCCTGTTATAGGGAGATAACCTCTGACCCTGACTACAACTCAGAGATATTCTGACTAAAACAGATTATGGATATGAAAGGTTTTCCTTCTAAATACTAGAACTGCTTTATAGGTTTTACTCAATGGCCAGAGGGCTGGGGCTCTAGCTGGCAGGACCCTGCTTCTCCCCGATTCTTCTTCCTTCTGCTCTTATAAACTTGCTCCAGTGAAGCTCAGGGCCCTTTGAACCCCCTTTCACCTTTTTTTCTCAAAGGCATTCTGCTGCCACCCCCTTTCTTTCCTCTGCCTTTAACCTGGCCTAACCTCTGGCGCTATGCTCTTAATAAGGCTAAGTTTCTGTTTGGACCCCTTGCTCCAGACTCCTGGTTCCAGCTCATCCCACACACTTGGGCTGGCATCATTTTCCCCTCCCCACTGCCTGGAAACCTGCTGTGTGTTCAGATGTGCAGCCCCCATTGAGCCGGAGTTACTCATCAAGCGAGTCACCTGGGCCACTCACTTCTTCCTGAGCAGACCCTCAACCCCAGGCACCACCTGACATAGCTCCCTGTAGAAAATGGGCTTCCTGCTTCCTCCTGTCTCCAGACCATCCTCTCACGCACCCCCTGAAAGGCCCTCCCCTTTCTTCATGCTAAATCAAAAAGAAAATACCCCTTGAATAATTGGTCAAACATCTCCTCCCCTCTAAGCCCCAAACAACCTCACTGAAATCTTGCCTTCCCATTACTTTATTAAAAAAAAAAATCTTTTTATTTGTAAAAGTTTTTATTTTTTTGGCTACACAGTACATCAAATGGGTTCTTGTTTCCTCAACGAGGGATTGAACCATGCCCCCTTCACGAAGTTTTAACCACTGGACCACCAGGGAAGTCCCTTCCCTTCACTTGGATACTTCCCAGAATAGGACAGATTGGCATCTCTCTTGTGTGTCTATGTCAGGTGTGTGCGTCTGTGGGTTCTGGTAATTTCTGTGACAGACATCCTTCCCAAAGGCACCACATCCACTTGTTCCCCATGGTGGGACTGGTACAGAAATCTGACCAACTGGCAGACTCATAATGTAGGAAGATGACCAGGTCAAATCTGGTGTTGGCGAAGACGGCAGGACAGCATCAGATGCAGAGGCCACAGTGACCTCCATGACTCTGAGACTTCCCAGAGCCTTTTCACTGAGACGTGGCTACGGCTGTCTTCCCCTATCACCGCTCTCAAGCACTTCTCTCCTGTATGGATGTTTAGTCCCTCAGTTGTGTCCAGCTCTTTCGTGACCCCATGGACTGTAGCCTGCCAGCCTCCTCTGTGGAATTTTCCAGGCAAGAATGCTGGAGTGGGTTGCCGTTTCCATCTTCAGGGCATCTTTCCGAACCAGGGATCGAACCCGTGTCTCCTGCATTGGTAGATGGATTCTTTACCTCTGAGCCATGAGGGAAGCCCCCATCCCCTGCGGAAGGGGTTGTAGACATGGCGCAGACATCATCCCCTTCCCCAGGACAGCAGGTTGCCTGCATTTTGCTAAGAGGTGAAGACTCAGGGGCTACTTATGTGCACACATCAATTTCAGTACACAGTCCCAGCCCGTTTTGTGGATTTAAATCCAGAGACACCAAGGACAGGACGTGTTTGCTGCCTGGACAGGCGATTTAACCCAGAGTACCCTTTTGGTGCTTTCCAACTCTACAGTCTCTTTTCATATCATTCGGGTTGGAAAATGAAAAGCCCTCTTTGTCACCAATTAATTTACCAAAATAAACAAGAATTCTGCTTTTCATGACAAAGACAGTCCCTGAATGCCAATCTTTGGGCTGCCAGATTGTAATTTCAAGTGGGTGCCTCTTGTGAGGTTATAATTTACAGGTGATTTATCATGGAGGTTATGAGAAAAGGAGAAAATGAGATCAGGGGAGAGGAGAAATGTGTCGCGTAGCTCTTGTCCTCATCCTCAACTTCTTTGGCCACAAGTCTCGTGTCCTTGATTCTAGGTTTCCTCCCCACCCCAAACTTTATTTTTTTTTTTAACTACAGATGATTCGTGTTTGTCCATTCTGTTCTATGTGGCTTATTTCCAACCCTTTGCTGACAAGGGTGCAGCCTGGCCCCCCTGCTTCCATACAGCATCACTGGCTGTTGGGTCCTCCCTGCCTTCCCCTTCCAGGACCTTAGGCTTGCTACATTTTATCCAAAGGTCCAGTCTTCTCATCAGAGTGCTGCTTCGGCATTAGTTGGTTTGATACACTCTAGAAACAGTATGCAGACTGGAGATTTGCCTCACTCCTTCCCCTCCCCTGAAGGCTGAATAAATAGGTGTAGGGATGAGATGCATTGGAAAAGGAGCCAGCAGGCATAGATTTGAGATAAAGAGCTGCTGAGGAGCTGGGAAGAGTTTGCTCAGGTAGGCAGAGTTGGGGGGGGGGTGTCTGGGGGTGGAGGCTCTGAGTGGTACCAGCCAGGGACCATTAGAGATTATGCTGGGGGAGTTAAAAGCAATGATTAAGTCTGGGAACATTGTCTCCTTCATCTCAGCCCCTGCTGAGAATCTGTCCCAGTAATCACCCCTCCCATGCCCAACTCTGCTCTCTGAGGCTCAGCTCACTGGCAAGGACCCACCAGCCTTCCTGACACACCTACTCTACCAACTTCCTGCTTCCTACCACCTACCTCTGAGGACTTTACTCTCTGTGGTTTTGCAGTTTGGATGGTAATCTTTGCAAAGATTCCATCCACTCCAGTCTTGATAATTCCCTGGGTTGGATTGTGGTCGAGTATTTATTGTACATGGTTTCCAAGTACTTTGTGTGAAAAGTAGACACAGCCCTGACTTCAAACAGCTCAGAGTTTTTCTTTGGAGTCAAGTTAAACACAGAAAACAATGAAAACATGCAGAGAACTAGAGAATAACTTGCTTCCAGGCAACAGCAGAAGTTATTAAATCCTCTTCCCACTTTTCTGCTTGCATCTCACTCTTGCTACCCCTCCATTGTCTCTCCTACAGTTCTTCCTGGAATAGTTTGGGCCAGGGCTCCCCAGTCTCCAGAATCTAATGGCTGATGATCTGAGATGGAGCTTCACTTAGTTCAGTCACTCAGTCGTATCCGATTCTGTGACCCCATGAACCGCAGCACGCCAGGCCTCCCTGTCCATCGTCAATTCCCGGAGTTTACTCAAACTCACTGCCCATTGAGTCAGTGATGCCATCCAACCATCTTATCCTCTGTTGTCCCTTTCTCCTCCTGCCTTCAGTCTTTCCCAGCATCAGGGACTTTTCTAATGAGTCAGTTCTTTGCATCAGCTTCAGCATCAGTCTTTCCAATGAACATTCATGATTGATCTCCTTTAGGATTGACTGGTTGGATCTCCTTGCAGTCAAAGGGACTCTCAAGAGTCTTCTCCAACACTACAGTTCAAAAGCATCAATTCTTTGGCACTCATCTTTCTTTAAGTCCAATTCTCATATCCATACATGACTACTGGAAAAACCATAGTTTTGACTAGACAGACCTTTGTTGGCAAAGTAATATCTCTGCTTTTTAATATGTTGTCTAGGTTGGTCATAACTTTTCTTCCAAGGAGCAAGTGTCTTTTAATTTCATGGCTGCAGTCATCATCTGCAGTGATTTTGGAGCCCCCAGATAGAAAGTCTGTCACTGTTTCCCCACATATTTGCCATGAGGTGGAGCTTATGTAATAACAATAGAAATAAAGTGCACAGCAAATGTAATGAGCTTGAATCATCCCCAAACCATTCCCTGGTCTGTAGAAAATTGTCTTCCATGAAACTGGTTCCTGGTGACAAAAATGATGGGGCCACTGATTTGGACACAACACTCCATGAAGCCTTTTTATTTAGCTCCTCTCCAGAGTGACACAGAAGTGGCCTCAACTCTTTCTAGAGGGGTGGGTAGGCAGAGCAATCTTGATAATAAAATCCAGTGAACAATTCCCAGACCAGACTAAGAGTGAGTGGTTTGCTGTGAGTTCAGTTCAACATTTAATGCACAACTACTCTTGTGCTAGGTCTTCAAGGGTGGGGTGAGTGGTACAAAAGTTAAAAAAAATGTTTTTGCCTCAAAAGAGCCGGTTCTTCATGCATTCCTAGTATTATCTGATTTATAAAACTTCAATCATTTGAAATTCTTTGGAATATAGTACCCTGAGGTATTAATGCTCTTCAGACCCTTTCACTGAACTACCACTAGTCATAGCACTGACGTCTTTAAAATCTCGTGACTTTTTATAATCATATGAAATTTACGTTCCACTCTATATCAGTATTGGCTTTTAATATAAAATGATCTTCTCTCTCATTCCTCAAGGTCTAGTTATAACTGAAGCCATAGGAAAATGGACACTTATCCTGTCTTTTGTACCCCAGCCCATTATCTTACACCCAAGGGACACAGGTATCCTCGAGAATCAGGGTAACAGCTCAATCTCTATCTATTGATTCTCCCTCCTTCTCAGCCTACCTCCTAGGTCTGACCCTGCCGGGGGCTCCAGACCCTCCATTTTTTCTACCTTGGCTCTCCACTGTGACAAGCCCAGAGTCTCCTAGCTCTGGGACATCTTGCTCCTGGCTTCTTTCTATGCCTCTCTCAGAGGAGGCTCTCTGCTCTGTACCAGTCCTTGTTGTTACATTTTGTATTGTTTTGGGTTTTGGACACACAGTCATTCAGGCTCAAAGCAAATAGTGGCAAAAAAGTCATCAATCATTTCATTAACTAATCCTTTCAAAAAATATGTATCAGCCACCTGCTGCTCAGACAAAGTGCTGAATATGGTGATGGGAAAAATAGAAGTATCTTCTACCCTAGTGGTGATTACAAGTTATTGGGAGAGATGACATTGATCAACTAATCGTATCAGTATGTAATTGTGAGCTGTACCAGGAAGGAAGGAAATGAGGGGTTATAGGAACAATAGAGCAAAGTAGGAACTTGATCTGATCCAGGTGGTCCCGGAAGGCATCATTGAGAAAGAGACATTCCAGCATAAATGGGGAGAATGAGTAAGAGTTAGCTAAATGACAGCTAACTAAATGGGGGGGGAGGGGCACTCCAGGCAGAGGGAACAGCATGTGTAAGAGTCCCGTGGCTAGGGGAGGGGAGCACAGCCAACTTGAGGAACTGAAAAGAGACCAGTGTGGCCAGAGCATAGAGAAAAGAGAAGTGGGGGCCAGAATTCTAAAATTCAAATCACTAACTTTAGCTGGAGATACATACATATACACTGGATACACAGTCAGGACATAACCAAATTTGCTTATTTACTTCCAAAATAAACAAAGGAGGGGGAATTGTAAGTAAAAACAAATTCACCAAGACCAGAAGTTCAGGAGAAGGTGAATTCATTAAAATATATATTAAAAAAAAAATACTACCCGCAGAAGACAAAGGGCAGGGACATGTTCTTTGAATGAAGGAAGGCTAGACAATGGATGAACAAAGACCTGCTACTGCATTAGGCATCTCCATCTGCAGCCATGCTCCCAGCAGAAGCCTGACCTGGCTCTGGCTCTTTGAGGCCAAAATCGCCTTCGGTGCTCTTCCCTCTGATGCCATGGCTTGCTGCACCTGTGACAGTCACGGTAGGGTCCAGCTGTATGGCCTTGATGGATTGCTGCTTGCCTCTACCACTAGACTGGGAGCTCCTTGAAGGCAGGGACCTGGCCCTTCTCACTTTTTCATCCCCAGGGCCCTGCAGAGTACCTGGCACACAAGTGCTCCTTGCTTGAAGGAGTGCACAGTCTCCTCTCATATAAATTCCATAAGGGGATCAGGGTAATGAAAGTGAGCAGTTGCCGGAACCATCCATACCCTCAGGACTAAGAGCAAATATTTCAGGAGCACCATCTGCCTCAGACATCTGGTTTGGTGGCAAAATCTTAAACTTGTTCTTAAAATGATCAAATTCAAGACCTTGTTTTCTGTGGGTGTGTCCAGCTCATCAAGTCAATAGAAACTAAGCAGAAAAATCCACAAGATGAATTGCCAGTCGTCTCCACTAGCCCATGATATTCCTAGAGTCTTTTTTCCTACATCCATCCCACTGCCACCTTCCCTTCTCCAGCGCTTTCTTTACCCACCCTGAAAGGAGATGCTTTTCAGCAGCCACAGGCTGGGAGATGCTCTGGATAGCTCTGTGGGCCTCGTTCCCATCCAGCCAAGCCCTGGCAAGCTGTGGAGGGAAGCGGAGGGGCTGCAGAGATTCAGTGTACCAGAGAGGGAAGAGCTGGATAAGCCAGATCTGCTTTCTCTAGAACTCTCAGAGGCAACCTGATACAACACGCAGCTACAGAGCAGGCATTGTGACCCAGGCGAGGAGATGAGCAGCCAAGAACAGCTGGGAGGTTGGGGGAACAAAACTGAAGACAGACAACCGCTAGGAGGGGAGGCGGGGAGCCATTTCCTCCTGAGCCCAAGGCCAGGGAACATGCAGGCTGGAGAAAAACCAGTATTGCCAATGAGCCCTGGACACAGATGACAGCTGACTTCCACAAAATGGGAGCTGGAGTCCTGCTCTAGGGCCCTGCCACCCAGGATAGGGTGCTATGGTGCCCTTCTTCCAGATAATGAAACAAAATCAACTGTTTCTCTTCCCAGCCCTTTGGAGACCAAGGTGACTGGAGGGTTAAACGGCCAGATTCAAAACCTAAAGAATCAAAACATTTGTTTTCCACATTAAAACAATTTGCTAAATGGGAATTCCCTGGTGGTCTAGTGGTTAGGGCTCAGCACTGTGGTGGCCCAAGTCAAATTAATCCGTGACTGGGGAACTAAGATTCTGCAATGTAGAGGGACAAAATAAATAAATAAAAATTGCCAAGTAGTTGCTGAGTGCTGAGTTTTCGGCATTTACTGAAAGAAGAAACGGCAGTCTCAATTCTCAAGATGTTTACAGTTTAGTAGAAAAGTAAGCTGACACACAAAAAACTACACATAAAAAACAATGTGGCTAAGTGTCATAAAAAGAGGATTAGAATCTGCCTTAATGAAGCCAAACCACAGGAGGCCAGGAGGAGGCCACTGGTCTTAAATGCCTGCTGCTGCTAAGTCGCTTCGGTCGTGTCCGACTCTGCGCGACCCCATAGACGGCAGCCCACCAGGCTCCGCGGCCCATGGGATTCTCCAGGCAAGAGAACTGGAGTGGGGTGCCATTGCCTTCTCCAGGTCTTGAGTGGCATCTGAAATGAAATCTGGAAGACAAATCCATGGCAAATGCCTGTGATTCTAGGCCACTGAGCAGTTTCCATGGATGCAACCTTCCTTCCTTATCTAGGAGGATAATAATCTCCCAGGCCTTATCAGAACCAGAGCCAGGCACTGTGATGAGCACTCTGACATACCACCTTGAGTCATCATGAGAACCACCCTCGGGGGGTCTGCTTATCCTCCTGTTTTACAGCTGAGGGAACTGAGGCCTTGTGCTGTGCTGTTCTTAGTCACTCAGTTGTGTCTGACTCTTTGCAACCCCATGGACTGTAGCTGCCAGGCTCCTCTGTCCATGGGGATTCTCCAGGCAAGAATACTGGAGTGGGTTGCCATGCCCTCCTCCAGGGGATCTTCCCAACCCAGGTCTCTCGCATTGCAGGTGGATTCTTTACCATCTCAGCCACCAGGGAATTAAGAAAAATAACTCATCCCAAGGCAATCAGCTGGGAAAAGAGTTGGAACTAGGATAGAAACCCAGGATATATTTAAAAATTTAAACAGTATAGAAATCTATAGCCAGGACTTCCCTGGTGGTCCAGTGGCTGAGACTCTGTGCTCCCAATGCAGGGGGCCCAGGTTTGATCCTTGGTCAGGGAACCAGATCCCGTATGCCAAAACTAAGACCTGGCGCAGCCAAATAAATAAATATTAAAAAAGAAAACCTATAAACTACTGTGTTCCCAAAGTGAAAACCTAGCTACACGATCCTAGGAAATGCTCAATGGTCCTGTGGAGCAGTTCAGCTGGCAGTGGCATCACCTCAGGTGTTGGGCTCCTGGACTCTAAAGTTCCGTAGGAGGAGCCAAGACCATGTGGGAGAAGGCAAGATGAATTCAAAACCACATCTCAGAATTCTGGAGAATCAGGTGCAAGTTCCTTGGGCCAAATCTATCTGAAAGTGTAGTCATCCAGTCATGTCTTATTCTTTCCTACCCCATGGACTGCAGTCCACCAGGCTCCTCTGTCCATGGAATGCTTCAGGCAAGAATACTGGAGTGGGTAGCCATTTCCTTCTCCAGGAGATCTTCCCGACCTAGGGAATCAAACCCAGGTCTCTTGCATTGCAGGCAGATTCTTTACCGTCTGAGTCACCAGGGAAGCCCTATCTGAAATAGTCTCTACATCAAAGATTTTGGCCATAATTTCTGTCCTAAGCCCCTAGGGACTCCAGGAATTGTCCTTGCTCTCACAGGTGTGACTAGTCTGCATCCGCTGGCCCGTGGTGCTTGAGCTTCCTTTCAGTGTCTCAATGAATCATAAGCTGTTAGTTCTGACAGAGACATTAGAGGTTATCTAGCCCAATCCCTTCCACTTTTACATGACACATTGACAGTAATTAATGGCAGAGCCACTAGGATGTTTTGTCTTTGTTTCATAAAAGGTCAGCTTACCACTAAATGCTAAGAGTTGTTTTCCTCGCTTGCAAAGCCCAGAAAAGAATCTCATAACTGTTGTGTGCATCTTCTGAAAACCTCTGTGAAACCCCACTTTTTAAGATTTTGCTCCACCTGCAGTACTGCTTTTTGTGGTAGAGGCCTGTGGGTAGGGAAGGGGGTGGAGAGCAAAGTAATGCATTTCTCTAAGGCTGAGGACAGAAGTCCTGCTTCCTCAACTGGAACCCCCGGCATCTCTGCCATATTCACGGCCAGCAGCCATCTATTTTGTGTGCCAGGCTCCCTATCTGCTTGACCCACTGGCAGGCAGAGCTAAGCTCATCCTTTCACCTGCTGGCTGTTTATCTGGGACACATGATGTGTGGAGAACAGCCTGCCAGGCAGAGAGGGGCCCCAGCAGGTGAGAGGAGCAGTGCTCAAGGGCTGGGTCTGCCCCCAGGGTCTCATGCCTTTGCCCTTCCTTTAGGATGGCCAGTAGCTGCACTCTTCTGGCACCATGGGGCAAGGAACAGACAGCAGGCAGGGAATGCCTAGAGCAAGTGGGAGATGCCACTACTGCTCTTTGGCCCCAGTCATAAGGAGCCAACCAGGCCTGCTCATCACTTTTCTCACCTTCTCCAAGGACCCTCAAGACACCTCTGCAGCCCATCTCCTGGGCCCTATCTCTACCCCCCTCCACTCCTTTGTAGGAACCAAACCTTTCATTGGGAAAGGATGGTAGGTTCCCATGGCAATGGGCCTTTTAGCTGTTTCCATGGCAACCAACACCCAGACCATTTAGTTGCTAGTCAACTGACAGCTGTAAGTGAAAAGGATTCAGTTTAGAATCAGAGGGATAGGCCACAGGAGTGTCTTCGTAGAAGGAAACACAACTACCCAAAAATGACTCAACTCTTCTAAAGACTTTTTAGGAAACATCAGTGAAGGTCCAGCACAACATTCTACCGGAGGTCACACGAGACTGCTTCTCCGGTTCCCAACACACACACACACACAGTCTCTCTTTCTTTCTCTCTCCTCAACTATCTTAGGTCTTTAAACCCCCCAAGTTCTATATCCTATTATGTCTCCCTCCCAAGGACCCTTGGGGACATCCTCCAAGGCATTTTTTTCACACATAACCCTTTCCTCTGTGTCAGCGCTATTCTTATGTACCACGACCCTGTCCTCATGCTAACCCAGTCGTTTAAGCAATATTTGCTTCTCAGATTGTCTGATGTGAATGGCTAATCCAGATCATCATCCCCTAGCCCAGATCTCACCTATGGCGAGTCACTTTCTTTTGTCTGTGGGTGTTCCTAGAGCACAGACTGTTTTACCAACCTTTGCAAAGCATGATTGAGATCAATCTGTTTCTTTCTAAAAGTCAACTAAAATTTTAAAACCAAACATATGAGATTAGAAATTACTCCATGCTCATTAGTTTTCATTAGCCTGAAAACTTGACTAAATGCCAAGCCTCCCACCTAATACTCTTCTAAACTGGGGATACTAAGTATTGAATTCCCTTTATTCCATAAGCAGGAGTCCCCATCATGGTTTGTTTTTTATTCTCTTGGGCTCCAAAATCACTGTGGATGGTGACTGCAGCCATAAAATTAAAAGCCGCTTGCTCCTCAGAAGCAGAACTATGACCAACCTAGACAGCATATTAAAAAGCAGAGACATTACTTTGCTGACAAAGGTCCATCTAGTCAAAGCTATGGTTTTTCTAGTAGTCTTGTATGGGTGTGAGAGTTGGACCATAAAGAAAGCTGAGCACTGAAGAATTGATGCTTTGAAACTGTAGTGTTGGAGAAGACTCTTGAGAGTCCCTTGGACTGCAAGGAGATCAAACCAGTCCATCCTAAAGGAAATCAGTCTGAACATTCATTGGAAGGACTGATGTTGAAACTGATGCTCCAATACTTTGGCCACCTGACGTCAAGAACTGACTCATTGGGAAAAAAACCCTGATGCTGGGAAAGATTGAAGGCAGGAGGAGAAGGGGACAACAGAGGATGAGATGGTTGGATGGCATCATCGACTCAATGGACATGAGCTTGAGCAAGCTCCGGGAGTTGGTGATGGATAGGGAAGCCTGGCATGCTGCAGTCCATGGGGTTGTAAAGAGTCAGACATGACTGAGCGACTGAATTGCACTGAATTTTATTTATTTTTGACTGTGCTGGGTCTTCATTGCTGCGCAGGCTTTTCTCTACTTGCAGCAAGTATAGGCTTCTCATTGTGGAGCACAGGCTCTTGGGCACACAGGCTTCAGTAGTTGTGGCTCGCAGGCTCTAGAATAGAGTCTCAACAGTTGTGGCGCATATGCTTAGTTGCTCCAAAGCATGTGGCATCTTCCCCTATCAGACTGAACTCATGTCTCCTGCATTAGCAGGGGATTCTTTATCACTGCGCCACCAGGGAAGCCCCACCATCATATTTTTTAGTTCAGTGGAGTCTAGGGTTTCTCTATCCTGGAATTCATGCAGAAGAGGAGCTGTCTAAGCCTCAGTGGCTTTCTCAGTGGACTAGAAAAGTGAGAGCATCATTGGAAACAGCATGACCTTTTTGAGGGGGTGCCTATGAGCCCTCTGTATGGAAAATGACCTTTCAAACTAATCCCCCCACGGGAGCCCTACCCAGCTCTCTGCTGCAGGCTCCATATATCCTCACAACGGCCGGTAAACAGTTCTAAGCTGTTGTGTGACCCTTCTGCTCTGATTGATATACACTAGTGGAACTGCTTTTCTTCTGTCTTCTTTCAACGTGAGGGCAGAAGTATAAAATGCAGGGCAGGGAGTGGTTAGCCTCAAAGGAGCCCAATGACATGAGTCTTCAGGGAAGGAGAGAGAGCAGACACGCAGGAGAACTGAGCTTCTCTCCTGTACAGAGGATTGTCTCGTCTTTGAAGACACATGTCGTCACACAGCAGATTGGACCTTCTGATATTTCAGATCTAGATGAGGGACAGTGTCTATGTCTCGGAATAGCAGCTGATATTTCCTGATTGTATACTATGTGTCAGGGTCATTCTAATGTTTTATATATAACATCTCATTTAATCCTCACAGCTTTACTGTTATCTCTAGTTAACACATAAGCAAACGGAAGCACACAAAGGTTAAGGGATTTTAAGATCCTACTGGTAATCCTTGGCTTCTGGGTGGCTCAGATGGCAAAGAATCCACCTATGATGCAGGAGACCTGGGTTCGATCCCTGGATTGGGAAGATCCTCTGGAAGAGGGCATGGCAGCCCACTCCAATATTCTTGCCTGGAGAATCTCCATGGACAGAGGAGGCTGGCAGGCTACAGTCCATGGGGTCACAGAGTCAGACATAACTGAGCGACTAAGCACACACTGGTAATCCTACTGACTGAAGCCAGGATCCAACTACCAGCAGTCTGAAGCCACAGCACCTTGGGAATCCATTTATGTCTGATAAACCCAGGGTCCAGCACAGGAAGACAGAGTGGGCTGTCCCTTTAGCCACAATGTTGTAGAATACACAAAACATCCTAGCTAGAGTACAATGACTGAATGGCTCTAGGAATTAACTAGGAAATCTTGGCTGCTGCTAACTTTATTCCCAATGTATGGCTGTCCCCTGGTGGTTTTCCTGGGAAACTCACAAGCCGAAGAAATCTAGTGAAAATTGGATGAGAAAAACCAGACTAAATGATTTATTTGCAGCCTAAGCACTCCAGCCTAAAAGAGATGACCTTCCAAGGGCCATATTACCTGACTCCTTTGTGAATGGGGTTGTAGTCCCTGTGACAGCTAAAAGCTGATAGGTAGTACATTGATTCAAACAGCTAACTACATACCCACGATTGTACTTGAACTTCAAGAGCAGGACACTCCAAGATTTAAATAATTCAGCCAGTACTTGCCGCACACATTTCATCTTTAAGCTTCTAGACTTTATCCATGGCAGAAGGTTCCCGAAGATTACTATGCTTATGCCAACTTATAACTTCTTACTTCCCACTCCCACCCCAAATTCAGTTCCCTTGACTTTGCAGATGCTGCTATTCCACTAGGGGATGCTTGCCTTCACTGTTTCTTTCAAGCACCTTTGGTGGTATAAGACTGTGTAAAGTGAAGCAAACAAGGTCATTTTATGTCAGACAGAGAAGTGAGTCCTGTGTGAAAGGGAGAAACAGCAGTTTCTGAAAGCCATGTCTTTACTGTACTCGGGGACCACGGGACTGGATGTTCATCTCCCAGGGATCCGGGGTAACACACTGGGTAAAAGAAGTTGTCCAAAGGCCTAATGCAGAAGAAGATAGCCAAGTGTTTGTTTATTCAAAGAGACATGCATAAAGAGGTGACAAGTTAGTACTGTTTAAAAAAAAAAAATCAAAACACCTGCTAATCAAATGTTGCAATTAATGAAAATGACCTAAGATAGAAAAGGAGACATGAGCCAACTGCAGAGAAATATCGGCGATGCCGCTGCAGAGCAAGTCACAGCCAGAGAAACAGTTGGAGCTAGTGGTGAGGAGGCTCACCAGCCAGATGCACTGAGCTCAACGAGGCACCTGGAGGCTAGGAGGTTGCAGGTGTGATCCTAGGTGGACAATGTGGTTTGGAACCCATCCTCTGCTGCAAGGGCCGGCAGCCCTAGGGCAAGTTATCCAGTGTCCCCAAGCAGCTTCATTCAGGTCCTGTCTGGTGACACCCTCCTTATTCCAGGAGCAAAACAAGACAAAAAAAAATCCAAACCAAAAACAAAACCCGCCAAAACAAACAAAAAACCTCCGAAACCTGAAGACAACTGAATCAATCCCCGCAGTCTCACTTTCTCTTGGAAAGAAAAGCTGGATAAGTCTCAATCATCCAACGCTTTTACCAAGGATAATACAAGGGCAACAGTTCCAAGCTCTCAGAACAGGGTTTTAGATGCTTTTGGAGGTTGAGAGGCATAAAACGGCAGTCTCGAAATTCCTTTCATCTTATGGCACTGAGTTTAGACTTGATTTCTCCTCCCTTCCCTCCACCCGTGCTCTCTCACCCCAAGACAGACATATTGGCATTGAACAGCTCTAGGCTTCAACCTCTATGGGGATCTGCCAGCAGAAGAAACGTTGGTTTTTGTCATCCGTAAGTTCCCACTCCACCACCACTTTTATCTGGAGAAAAAAAAAGAATTAAGAATGAAATGAAACTAGGACCTCACCTCAATCCAGAATGGGTTAAACTATGAATTTTAACTATGAATCCTACACAGAAATTCTAACAAACTGTCTATTCTATTCCTCATACTTTTCTTCTTTAATCATGCCATCATGAAGGCTCTTTGAGTGGGATGCAGGCACAGCCTGTGTCCTTAAGCTTAGAAGGGTAAACCGAGTTACACCTAGGATTTAGTGTTAGAAGTACCGCATCCTAGTCTAGTTAGTTTCTTAAATACAATTTGTAAAGCACTTTTTCCCCTCTCAGATCAATGATACATACATGAAGGCACCCATGACAAAGAATTTTAAAGTTAAACAATTTCACATGGATTTTGACAACATGATCCAGCTTCTCCAAACTTTAACTATGAAGAGCAGAGAGTAAATAGTTCAATTCCTAGGTCTCAGGAAAATTACGTATATTAGCTAAAAAAAGAAATGCCAAAGCACAAAGGATGTTCAAAAAAGTTTAGGGTTGTATGAATACTTTCAGGGACAGCGACCTTTGTGGCGATATAGCTTTGATTAATGTCCTTGAGCCATTTTTTGACATTATACCCCTTTAGAGATCTCTGCCTTGACTGGTTACACTAGGAGCTGTCTCCTAATTCTTTTTTTTTTTTTTTTAAATTTCCCCCAACACTTGGGGAGAGGGGTGCATTGTTCCTGGAAGTACTGCAATGCCAGGTCGATGCGTGGAGTGGACGGAGCAAGCTCCTATTTCAACTTTCTGCTCCAAAAATTCATTTAATAAATTGTCCTCAGATAGAGAATGTATCAGATACTAAACTGACAAGAACAGATACTATACTTGATCTTAGCCAAAAGGCTGAGAAGGGATCCTTCTAATTCTTAATAGGTCACTTGTACCATGGCCAGTTCTTTCTTCTGCGGACCTTAGCTTACTTGCTTTTAGTTACAAACCTCTCTTTTTTACTCAAAATGTTTCTTCAGAATGCAACATTTAGGTAACAGTGATACTCAGCTTTGAAACTTGTTTGGTAAGTTTTTCAAGACTAGTACACATTAACTACTGTTTCACTTACTGCACACATTAACATAGTTTGAGCTAGTTTTCAAATGAAATGTCACTTAAGCCCTGCAGAGCAACAAAACAAAAACAAGCAAAAAAACAAATGAAATGTCACTGAACAATAACTACCATATATTAAGTGCCTACTCTGTATCAGGTCCTAACTAGACTTGATTTAAGTTACTGAGGCTCAGATATACTCATGATTACATGGCTGGTCTGCAAATTAATCTACAAATCTGTCCCTGGCCTTTAGCGCCTCTGATATCTCTCAAACACAGACTCCCTAGGGGCTTCCCTAGTGGCTCCGATGATAAAGAATCCGCCTGCAGTGTGGGAGACCTGTGTTTAATCCCTGGGTTGGGAAGATCCCCTGGAGGAGGGCATGGCAACCCACTCCAATATTCTTGGCTGGAAAATCCGATGGACAAAGGAGCCTGGCGGGCTACAGTCCCTGGGGTTGCAAAGAGTCAGGGGCAACTTAGTGACTAAGCTCACGTGCACGGTAAGCACAGACTGCCTATATTTGAGTCTTTTTAGAATGTTTAATTACTGGCTGATTCTAGGGAAAAAATGGCCAGATTGCTCCTGGTTTGACTCGGTCTCCTTCTAAGAAATGCAGCTCTTTCTCTTCATTGAAAAGAGTAGTCCCTCTACTTCCTCCATTCTCACCAAGATTCATAATCGTTAACACAGGCCCATTCTAGCAGGCTCTATCTCACGCATTCCACAGATGAAGAGGAGGGTGCAGCAATGTGAGTCAGAGGTGAGGGTGGGGGTAGGGCGGAGGAGAGAAAGCAGAGAGGAAAAAGCTACCACTCTGTTATGGACCTTACACATGACTGCTCTCTTGTTAAGAGATTAATGGAGAGACCAGGTTTTTCTGGTGACAATGTGACGACTACTTGAAATCTTGAACTATCTGATACCTAGCTAAAATTTTGTAGGGCTTCCATGGTTGGCTCAGTGGTAAAGAACCTGCCTGCCTATACAGGAAACATGGATTCAAGCCCTGGAGAGGGAAGGATCCTCTGGAGAAGGAACTGGCAACCCACTCCAGTATTCTTGCCTGAAGAATTCCATGGACAGAGGAGTTTGGCAGGCTACAGTAAATGGGGTTGGAAAGAGGTGGACACGACTGAGCGACTAACACTCTCACTTTTCAACCATTAGGCAAGAGACAAAGAAGGAAGGGACACAGTGAGAACTCTGCACCTCACCATTCCCATACTCCTTTCCCTTAGGCATTCGCTTCTTCCTCATAGAGATGAAGGATTCTTGTTCTAATCTTTTTTCCTGCCCCCTCTCCTCCGATTTCCAAACTAGTCACAGGACTTTCAGTGTTCTCAACCACAATGTCACTTACGGAGGGATATTCACTCTTCACAGGTAGTTTGTTCACGTAGTTATAGGTCTTATCTTTTTCGATGGGGCATCTGATTCCAGACTTACAACCATCAGACTCAGGAATGGGAAAGGGAACTGGGATGCCCATCACAATGCCATGTACCACAGCCTTGCTACTTTGAGACTGAGTATCTAAGAGGGGAAAAAAAAAAAGAGAGAATCAGATAGTGAAAGAAATAGCCTATTTCCAAAGTCTAAATGAAGAATTCAGACATAGTCTCCAGCAATGGCATTGCTGTGATGGCAAACCAAAGTATGTATCTCTTAATTCCTAGGGTCTATTTCTCTTTGCAGTTACACTTAGTACTTCCATGAATGCTATGCAGAGAGTATTCACTTGGAAACTTGAAAAATTACTGAATTTTACAAAAATAAAAATAATCAGTGGGGGCTGTTTTCTTTGCTCTTAACCCCACCTTACTCTTCACTGCCTTTCAGTTTCTTAGACGGATCAGAGCTACGTGGATAAATAACCTTATGGAACAAGCTAACTGATTTTTGGTAGTCAACTTTCTGTTTACTATCTGTATCAAATTCTGTCAAAGTGTATTGTGCATCTTAAAGAGTGTGGTCTCTGAATTCTCAAATATCCTGTCCTAAGGATTCCAACAAAAATTAAGAATCAAGTGGAGCAGCAATACAGAAAGAGGGACTAGAAGTCTCCACAGAAAGGCCATGGCCTATAACAGTAGCAAAAGCCGTAACTCTTTAGAAACTGGGTAAGAGAAAGGTACATTTCCCTCCAAATCAAAAGGCAGGAGGAATAAACGTAATAAAATTAGGGCAATTGGAGTTATAAGCTATTAGATTCTTCTGGAGATCCAGAGTACTGGCCCTGTTTCTGTCTGTCTCCCAGCTAGGAATTACTTTTGTTGAGAAGATACATTTTTGATTTGGAACAATAGAAGGGATGGGGGTATTTATCCAGAAGAGGTAACGACTTTAGGACTTAGAGCTGTGTTTAGGCTTATGAACAAGAGATGATAGGAACTCTGAGATTTTTTTTATTAGTCTGTCTAGTTCCATAGGATAGAAAATGAGGGGAAGATTTAGGGCAGCTGCCTGTTTTAGAAACAGAGATTTTACATTTGTCTAGATTCCTGGGAATCTGAAGGAGATGAATAAGTAAGAAATAAACAAGTTCCAGTAACATTTCTTCAAGTTGAAGAAAAAAGCTTGGACTTCTTGGTTGTTTCTTGGGTCAAGAGTGAGTTCCCCAAACCTTACAGAGGCTAAATATTAATTGCTCCTATATTTTCAGACAGAATATAGACTTAATAACTGGAAGATATATTGCTTGAAATAACATTTTGGAAGAGTTCTAAAGTTTACAGAGTTGGGGTTGGCAGTAACACTCTGCAGTCTGTAGCTAAAGAGTTGACATTCCCAGGAAATCTGCTGTGTAATATGGATCACAATACGACAAGCTGTCTTCTCTGAACTGTGAACACATGGAAATCCCCTTTGCATAAAGGGAGTCTGGCAACTACGGACTCCAAGAAACAGCCATGGGTGACCCGGTATGAGAAGGCATGGTGAATCTTAGCTTTGTCCACTGAGATGGAGGTCATGGAATTCCTGACTGCAATTCCTCCTCCTCACATTCCCAAGCTCACTCCAATTCTTAGATTGATGTCACGCTTTAAGATGAATTTGAAGGTAAAAACTACTTTTACTTACTACTGGTGAATGTGACATTAACACTGTAAGACTGTCCTTTGTGCAGCTTGCAGGGCTGGGTGGGACATGGGCTCACATTCACTTCCTTTATAACTCCGACCCCAGAACCTGCAAAGGAAGAACAATTTGCTTGGATGGGAGGGAAAACAAATCACCTTGGCTGTCTCCTACCTAATAGGAAGGTGCTCTGCCTTCCCAATGAGACCACTGGAACCAGCAGGGTAGTGAGAAACTGCTCATATTTGACAGGTGGAGGGGAACTAAGGAAATGATCAAGTATACCCAGCCAGCTCCCCTGCTCTACAAGTTGGGAGGGCTCCACCAGGGAAAACCATCCCTACCCCTCCTTCCATCCTGACACAGGATCTGAAAGTGGCACACATGACTTCAGTGAATGACTCAAGTCGAATAGCTACTGTTTCCACTTGGGATCTAAGGCTACTGTTTCCAGTTGGAATCTTGAGACTGGCTGCTCTCTTAACTGTCCTTCCCGCCCTCACCCACCCCGGGTCTTTCAATCCTGCCCTGGTAGCTCTCCAACTCATGGTCTCTGAGCTTTGAATGCCACTACTGATGAGAACAGTTTCAAGCACACATTTGCGCTACACATAGCAGGGGTGTACACTCTCCTCTGGAACCCATGTTCTTCAAAAGAAGTGGTTGGAGGCAGGGAGTGTGCCTTTTTTCCCCCACCAGTCTAAATAAGGACAAAAATACTCTGACCAAGAAAAGTTAAGCACAAGTCTTTAAGAATCTTCTTACTTCCTCCAGGCCCCTGAAACCAGACAGCTAAATGGGAGAGAACAGAAATAAACAACTGGGTAAGTTTAAGCTCCATCACTTATATACCACCGCTGAGAGCTAGACTCCAGGATCCAACACTTGGCTGTGACATCTCACTGGCTCAATCAAGTATTGCAGAAACTTAAGGCAAGATACTTAGCCTCCCTGGGGATAATAACAGTACCTACCTCAGAGGGTAGGTGAGCTAATACATTATAACTCTTAATAAGTGCTTAGAACATAGTAATGCTATACAGGTATTCACCATTACTATCATTATAAGGGCAAGTCCCAGGTGGCTCGAGTTCTAAAGAATCCACCTGCCAAGACAGGAGACACAAGAGACATGGGTTTGATCCCTGGGTCAGGAAGATCCCCTGAAGGAGGAAATGGCAACCCACTGCAGTCTTCTTGCCAGGAAAATCCAATGGACAGAGGAGCCTGGTGGGCTACAGTTCATGGGTTCACAGAGTCAGACACAACTAAGAGTGAACACACACATGCACGTCATCATCATCACCATCATACTGGGATTTAGTCCATGAATTCAATCCAGAGCAGCTGCTCCTGGGTGGGTTAGCAAGTTCCTCTTTGTCACAAAAGGTGAGCTCTCACCTCAAATTTACTTTATGGGTAGAAATTCTGAATCTAGACAATAGAACAGACTGTTTCAAAAGTACAATGTATGAAGACAAAGAAAATGGCAGGTTGAGAGCACATTATTTTGGGTGGAACAGTTTCCCTGTTTTGACTAACACTGTTCCAGCTAGTTCTGTAAACTATACTTTGCTGTCCCCTATCCCAACTTGCTTCCCCATCATGGCAAAGTCCTCAAAACATAAATACAAGGTTCTTTTCTCTAAGCACTCTCTTCCACTCTGTCTTATCTTCTAGGACCAGGGGGAAAAAATCCAGAACCTTAATCAACAAATTAAAAAAACAGTGCTTATGCTGAAGCTTTCAACTTATAGTTTCTATCAAGGCTGGCTCACATGATCTAGGAGGTACTGAGTACCCTCAGTACCCTCTACTGATCTAGAGGGTAGTACTTAGCTAGTTCATTCAGTTTTTTTTTTTCTTTTTGTTGACAAGAGGTTCTTGGATTTTAGTGTCAACAGAGCAAATTTCTCAGTCCTAACCCTCAAAACTTGCAAAACTAGTTTGCTCAGCCCCATTCCTGACTTGAGAAAGTACCACTTTAGGGGAAAAGAGGCAGAATGGGACTCAAAAAAGCTTTGATGTGGGCACTGAAGTTTTTACACTGTATTTCCCAATTTAAAAGTAAATCGAAAGTCTTTCACTGAAACTCCCCTTCCCTTAAGAAGTTCTTGCCATAGGTTTTTTCACATGAGCAGACCAATGTCAGGATTCAGTTTCCTTAGTTTTTTTTTTTTTTTTTTTTTTAATGTTAATGCTACTGTTGAAATCCAAAGTGACTCACAAACACCCACTAGTTTCCTATGGCTTACAAGCTGTAAGAACTTGGGCAAGTCACTTTATATGCCGATTTCAGAATGCAAGAGTTGAATGAGTTGATAAAGTTAACAAAGTGTCTTCATCCAAAGTTGGCCATTAAGTTTAGTGGAGAGAAAGGCAGTAATGTGAGGTGATAATAACATCTTTCAAATGCCAGTCTCCTAGTACAGTGGAACGGCATTTGTTAAGCATTAATAGGCCAGCAATTTTTATTCCTTGATTACTCCTAGCCCTAGCCCCCAATTCTGCTCTTGCCTAAACATGAATTTTGGAAATACAATAGAAAGAGTATTTATTCCCTTATTTACTTTTCAAGCAAATATTTATTGGGCAGTTACTATTATCTGGGCACTGGATGTAAAGAAGCACATTTATTCTGGTTGTCATTATGCTGTGTGACTGGGCGAGTTACTTAACATCTCTGAAATTCAGTGATCAACTATATGAGTGTGTGTTTGCTCAGTCATGTCTGACTCTTTGCAGCCTCACGGACTGTAGCCCATAAGCCTCCTCTGTCCATGGGATTTCCCACCCAAAAATACTGCGATGGGTTGCCATTTCCTCCTCCAGGGGATGTTCTGGGACTCAGGGATCAAACCTCCTCTCTTGCATCTCCTGCATTGGCAGGCAAGTTCTTTACCACTAGTGCCACCTGGTAAGCCCATGGTTGACTATAGGATCTCCAAGTTTCCTTCCAGTTCACAAATTTTATAAAGTCTATTTCATTTCTCTTTCATTTATCATTATACCTCTCCACTTCAGAAAAGCTCTGTTCAAACATTTAATTTGGATAGATTTGACTGAAGGAACTCACAATTTCTACCCTGTTGTATTACTCATCAAAGATTCCAACCATAGCTGCAAGAGAGGGTTATGCATCACAAGTTGCGACCAGAAACAAGAGTTTTATAAATAGGAGGAGAAAACTGGAAAGAATTAAAAGTTCCATAGCCTAAAAGGAAGCCCTAAAGGAATAGCTCACGAAAGGAGAATTGACTTTTGACGTGTCAGCAAAAGGGAAACGTAAAAGAAAAGCAAAAGAAGTGGGGAGGAAGCGGGCACCCAAGACACAAGGCTAAATAAAGAGAAGTTCTGCACCGCACCCCTGACGCCCCACGCAGCACGTGAACCTTCGGTTGTTTGCCCTGCAAACTTTAGGAAACTTCAACAAAAAGCCCACCTCCAGGGATGTGCTGGGACCCAGACATGGGTTGACGAGATAAATTTGTGAGAGGTCGGGTTTTATCCAGACCAGCACCTTGTTCCCCACCCCAACCAACTCCAGCCCGCTCCACGAAGGGTCCGAGGCTGAGCCTGGCTGCTCGCAGGACCCGCCAAACCCAGCCCAGAGGTCTTAGCATCAGATTCTGTCAGGGGCTCCCGCAGAGGGCGCGGGAACTTCGGACTGGCCCCTGGGCTCACCGCAGTCCTTGAATTTCACCGGCTCGGCCAGGGCGGAGGCACTGAGTGCCAGGAACAGGACTGCAACGGCCAAGAAATGCATCGCTGCTACGGCTCCAAGCTCAAGGAAGGAAGAACCAGCTGTCTAGGTCACAAGATAAAGTCTTCAGGGATGGGCCAGGCCGGGGGAGGAGCCCAGTCAGGAGACCGGGCACTGGCCAGCGGGGCCGAGGCCTGCCCGCGCCCCGCCCCGGGGCCCACGGAGCCAGAGAAGGGGTCCCGGACTCTCGCAAACTCCGCCCATCCGCTCCGCTCCACCGCGGGGCAAGCGGGATCCATCTTCATCCGGCAAGCCTCCCCTATCCAGCGCTCCTCCTGGGCTTTGTGGCTGAGTCCCCGCTTCTGCAATGGGAGCATTTTTAGCCAATCAAATCCCTCCTCCTTCCGCATCTCCCAATAGATGTGCTTAGGGGCGGGGTTTCCGTGGATCCCGCCTCCCGAAGTCAGGCGCAGAAGGCGATTGGGGAAATTTGAGGGGGCGGAGCCTGCAGAAGAAAATGGCGGCCGTCCGAGGGCTAACAGCTGTGGCCCTGAGAGTTGTGACTCCTTGGCAAATGAGCAGGTAACCAAGCCTAGAAAAGCGCCTGGTTAGGCTCGCGGGGGAGGTGAAGGTTTGGCGTGAGGCTGTCCAGGCGGGGGGACTTCAGGTTTGGCGT
>ML664174.1:925571-997847 GCA_007570785.1 Antilocapra americana | reverse complement strand
TTGGCGTGCGGCTGTCCAGGAGGGGGGACTTCAGGTTTGGCGTGAGGATGTCCAGGCGGGGGGACTTCAGGTTTGGCGTGGGGCTGTCCAGGTGGGGGACTTCAGGTTTGGCGTGGGGCTGTCCAGGTAGGGGCCTCTAGGTGCTCTTTTGCTCCCAGGCTCACCCTCCTCCCTTTCGCAGCAGGCTCCTCGCGGCCTCCAGTGGACCCCGGGCGCTTCGGGAAGTGTCGTCCTCAAGCCCCGAAGCTGGCGAAGGGCAGATCCACCTCACTGACAGCTGCGTCAAGGTAAGAAGCCCGTTGCGGGGCAGCGGTGGCGGGCGAGGACAGGGAGTCGGGGGCGGGGGGGGACTTCCCTTTGGCCCACCCTTCTTTCTCTCCTTGCCTGGCATTCTTGACCCTCCTTCCTGCATTTCAGAGGCTTCTGGAAATCACCGAAGGGTCTGAATTCCTCAGGCTGGAGGTGGAGGGAGGTGGATGCTCCGGATTCCAATACAAATTTTCACTGGATACAGTTATCAACCCCGACGACAGGCAAGGAGAAGGGGGTGGGTTGTCCCGAGAATGTGCAGGAGGGATAAAAGTGTCTCCAATTTAAGGTTCACTTTTATTCCACTTTTAAAACTTTTGCTAAGGATAACATTGCACCACCCTTCTCACACAGTGGGGATACAATGAAGATGTGTTTCCTTGAGTCAGAATAACGAAGTCATAGGAGGAAAATTGGCCTAAGTCTATAAGGTCATTGGTAGAGAGTTAGGCTGGACTAGAAAGTTTCCAGGCCTAAATTTCTAAACATTTCCCAGTATTCTTTCCATTGAATCCTTTTGCCTCAAAGAGAATCAGCACATTTTAGAGGTCCTAAGGGAAGCTTCCTTTGTATTTTAGAAAACAGGATGGGCATTTCTGGGCTCAGAGGGTGTTATGTTTCTGGTGTTTATGATGTTCATTAATGCCTTCCTCCTCTCTTTTCAGGGTGTTTGAAAAGGGTGGAGCAAGAGTGGTGGTTGACTCTGATAGCTTGGCCTTCGTCAAAGGGGCCCATGTGGACTTCAGCCAAGAACTGATCCGAAGCTCATTTCAAGTGCTGAACAATCCTCAGGCGCAGCAAGGTTGCTCTTGTGGGTCATCCTTCTCTGTCAAACTTTGATGTGATGACAAGTGACCCGGAGATTGCTATCATCTGACTGATTTGAGGAGCCTGGGATTAGAACAATTTTAGAAGTTTCCTTCCCATCATGACCCTCTCTCAATTTTGTTTTCCCTTAATCCAGGATGTTGTTTCACCACTATTTTCAGAATGTGAAACTTGTACTCTTGATTTAATTCCTCCTACCCAATTGTAAGGCCAAGCCTGTGGATGCTGTTACCTAAGATTTAGTAACTGGTTGAAACGAGTATCATCTGTAGAGCCTCCAAGATTCCAGGAGTTACTTCTCTGGTCTTCAGAGCTACTTGTACAAATGTGGATAGCTATGTATAAAAGCTTTGTTTTAAAGAAAGTCCTTATTTACTTGTGGGTTGGAATCGCAGATTGCATAGCTTGAACACTGTGTTACTAGACCAGAGAGGATGAAAAAGGCAGATGAAATGTTATCTGTTTGTTTTGCTATTTATTTATTTACTTACTTACTTTTATTAAAGTATAGTTGATTTACAGTATTGTGCCAATCTCTGCTGTACAGCAGAGCGACTCAGTTATATGCATATATACTTTCTTTTTTATCTTCTCGTCCATTATGGTTTATCACAGGATATTGAATATAGTTCCCCTGTGCTATACAGTAGGACCTTGTTGTTTGAAGTGTTATCTTTTTCATCTCACCCTTCCTTAATTGTTGGTTTACTCACTGTTATTTTTTGTGCAGCCCCTTCTTCACTTCCCATTTGTTACAGTAGATACATTTTCTTCTCACACTTAGGAATGTGTTAGATTCACAAAACCAATAACCCATCACCCAGAAAAACTCACTGATACGAATCATAGGTTTGAAAATAAGGTCCATATTCACACAAGGCATTTCAAGGTTCTTTGCTAATTTAGTGACTGAATCTTTTTAGAATATGTTGCTTTATTTACCTTATGGTGTAAAATGTTTCTGGTCTCATTGCATAGCTGAAAGTTGTCCCTTTGTTGATATAGATAATAGATACTTGGGGTTTGGTTTTTTTTTTCAGTTTGGACTATAAAATGCAGGGTGCCTGTTTAAATGTGAATTTTAGACAAATAACAAATAATTTTTAGTATAAGTGTGTCTCTGTGAATACTAAAAATTATTTTCTATCTGAAATTCAAATTTAATTGGGTATCCTGTATTTTTATTTGTTAAGTTTGGTAACCTTACTTTAGAGTCTCTGAAAGAAGAACTTTCTATCCACAGATCCCAGTGATTTTTAAAGTACTTGTTTGAGTATACTTAATAGGCTAAGGAGCTAGAAACAACCGTGGTATGTATGTGACAGTGCTGGGGCAGCCAGAACTGCACAGCAACAGACAGCCAAAAGAGAAGATAAAAAGCACCACTACCGTGACAAACGATTAATGAATGCTAACGTTGGGAAACCACAACCCAGCTGATTCTGTAAGGATTACTGGCTAAACTCATCTTTTCTTCAAGAGCCTACAAGTTCATATCAGCAAGTTTTGCATTCTGGAATGGATTGAAACTTTTCTAGACTTAATTAAGGTCATTCAATGAAAGAATTATCCGTAAGAAAAATCAAAATACAGAATCTGAGACAAACTTGCATGTTCAACATGGGAACACCTAGGACTTAGAACAAACCTATCGTGTGTCTGCAGTGTATACAGACACAAAAGGTCACTCAGAAAGCTGAGCAGGTTTTTATCTTAGCAAATTGCCATGGAAAAAGTAAGAAAGCAGTGTGTGGAAGCATCTGTGTGTTAACTTTACTAAGCCATTGAAAGTGGCTGCCAATACCTGGGCCTAGTAAGATTTTCAGCACAGACTAAGTCTTTTCATCCTCCTTGAGATTTTGTTACATTTTAAGTGTTAAACCTCTTCTATGATATTTTTGTGGGTTATTTATTGATAGGATATGAGCTTAGCACAAACACAATAACTTTAGTTATTCGATAAACCATTAAGTTCCAGTGGTCAGTTAGGCAAGAATAGGATCTCTTCCAAAGACTGTATAAATGCTGCTGCTGTTGCTGCTTAGTCACTTCAGTTGTGTCCGACTGCGACCCCATGGACTGCAGCCCACCAGGCCCCTCTGTTCATGGGATTTTCCAGGCAAGAGTACTGGAGTGGGTTGCCACTGCCTTCTCCACTACGTATAAATACCTCCTATGAATGGAAGAATTGAATTTTGTGTTTAGAAAAGGTGGGTTTGGGAGAAATCAGCTTACTTCATCACACTGGGAAAGCTTCATAGGGAAGCCTGAGGTGGTGACAAGAGGTCTCCATTGGAGGAGGGTAATGTAGAAATTTTAAGAACACAGGGCATGAGGAGATGATGGCATCAAGGGGACAGTGGGCAGTTGGCTTGGAATAAGACAGTAAGTGATGGTAAAATAGGTTTAGGATCTTCTGCAGGCCTTTCTGACCAGATACCCTCTTCCTGGCAGGCTGTAAAAGCCTGCAGACATTTTCACAAGTTTTGTTCACTGTGCAGTTCATTTAGGTAAACATTACACTTTTCCAGAATCAGTTGGAAGATTTTTTTCCTCCCCATTACTTAAAGGGTAGGTTATCAAGACCTCGTTTATTGCAGAATTGGTTTTATTTACCTTCATAAGTTAGTGAAGCCTGGGGCAGCATGCCCCACCATTGTAGCCAAACAAGTGTGCAAGAACTGAAGGCTCAGGACCCTCCCTCTGTTTTACGTTGTGAGTCTTTATGCTGTTGGCTGTTAATGATAGGTGTCCCTCCTGCCCTTAGTCTGTGTGGGAATGTTGACTAGTTACAGGGGATTCAGAGATAAGAGATTAGGAAGGACTACTAAAGTAGGTGTCCACGAAGATACTTTTCTCTTTCCTCTGAGAATTGTGCCCCACTCTTTTGGTCTTTTTCTGTAAAGAGGAGGGTCAGAATTTGGCTGGAACATCCTGTACAGAGCAGTGGGCAGCAGCGATCATCAGTGCTGGGAGGGGGTAGCCCACCCCTGAACTCGGGCCCTGAACTGATGCCCTGCGGTGGGCAGGGTCTAACAGTGTCCCTTGCAACATGGCCTTGCATGTATGTCTCGAAAGCACGAAACCTCTCTACTTTTTAAGGTATCTAGCCTTGATATTCATGATTGCCTTTTAAAATCCCTGTTTGCCATTTCTCCAGAGAAATGTCACCAGGCTGTTTAAAGGAAATTTGATTTAAGAAGTTTGGAAGCAGTCATCATCTGGCTTTAATTGTAAAACATAGATAAATATATAAAGAGAGGGAACATTTAAGCAATCTATGTCCAGCAGCTGTATTTAAAAATATTTTATTTTTGAATAGGTAAGACACAGTACAAAATTCTAAAAGACACAAATGGGGATACAGTGAAGAGTCTCCCAGTCCTGTGCACATCCACCTGTTGCCCTTCCCGCCAATTACCATTGTTTCTAAGAACTTACCCCACAGATATAACCCCATAGACGCAATGTGAAATAACATATGCACAGGATATTCATTGTAGCATTATTTATAATAGCAAAAGATAGGAAACAATGGAAACACCCATTAATAGGCTGATTAAATAAATTATGATTTGTCTATTCAATGGAGAAGCATACAGTTATAAAATAGACTGAGGCAGTCCTTTATGTGCAAGTACGTATGACGTGAAAAAAAGCAGAAAAGTGCAGAACAGCACGCATAGTGTGCTATTAATATTTGTGTTTCTAACACGAGGAAATATGTGTACACGCATGGAAACATCCCTGGAAGGGTGACAGGAGGGCGGGGGTTGGGAGGTAGGGCTGTGGGAGCAGCAGTTAAGGAGATGCAGTGCCCAAAGGGTATACTGAGGAACGGTGAGTTCTCTGAACTGTGAGGTGTGAGGTGGAGCGGCGGCGATGAGGTCGGCACATACCCACTTCTCCCTCTCTTTAGACAAACAGCAGTAGCAGCACGTGGTTCACTTCGCCGTGCATCCTCCCTTCTCCCTAATCTGTTTTGGATATCTCACCCAGGCGTTTAGAGCACCCCCCCATTTTCTTTCATTTTGGGGCTCCATGGCAATGCGTTGTTTCTGATCTTTTGCTGTTACAAATAATGCTAAAATAAATAACCCCTGACATACATCATTTTACATTTGGTGAGACTGTATCTGAAGGTTAAATTTAAACTCCGAGAAGTGGAATGACTGATTTAAAGAGTAAGTGCTTTTATAATTTTGAAAGACATTGCCATCCTCTTCAGAAGTTGTATCAGAATACACTGTCAGCTATGTGTGTGAGTATACCACTTTCCCACAGATGCTTGCCAACTAAATGTTTTAACAAGCATTTAAATTTTTACCAGTCTAATAGTTTAAAAAAGTGTCTCTGTATAGTTTTCACTGGCATTTCTTTTTATTATGAATAAAGGTCAGAATATTTTCATATGTTTAAGAACTATATATTTTTGTCTGCTGAAAACATCTCAACTAGTGTAGTGACCTAGAGCAGATTATTTAAGCTTTGTAAGTCCAAGTTCACTATCTGTAAATTGGGAATAAATAAGTAGGATTGTTGGATGATTAAATGAAATTTGTATACAGCGTTCAACACAGGCCTGGCACATAGCAAGCATTCAATAAGTTATTATGTGATGGCTGACAATCAGAGCAGCAAGTAGGACAGGACAGATTCAATTAAGAGGATTCATCTCCACATCTTCAGGCACACGGAGCCTTGTTCATTTACATTGCCATTCATCATAGAAATGCAAAGTCAGACCTTGCCTTGCCTTAGAAGGGGAAAGAAACTTCTCCTGTTGGAACCAAGTCATGTTGGCAGAGCTGGTGAGGGGGTAAGCACAGTCTTATCTCTAATGTTCGGACTCAGTCAACGTGGTAAATAAATTCGGTTTAATATGAAATAAAAACAAAACCAGAATAGCCCAGAAATGTACATGTCTTTATTCCACCGTGGTTCTAAACTCCCCCAGCTAGCCCAGGCTGGAGTGAGTCTCTACTTGTAAACTCAGTGGGATGCCAGCCAGCCATTGTATGAAGGGGAAAGAGGGCAGATGCCTCTGAGTAGAGAGAGGAAACAACACTGGGAACCTGGCTTCTCCTAAACAGGATTACACTGTATTTCAGAAGCTAGAAAATAGACCTCTTTATTTTTAGCACATCCAACTGGTGTCCATGAAAGGAGAGCCCAGGAAAGACTTGTGTCCTGTAAGTAGCAGTATGTATTTAATGGAGGTCTTCGGAGATAGGCACCCTGTCTCGGGGCAGCCCTTGCTGTGGTGCACAGGAGCTATCACTGGGTAGACTGAATGGCTGTTTACCTGAAGCTAATGATTATTTTCTTTAGATCTGTATAAAGCCGTGGTGCCCCCTTTCTAATCAACTCCCCGTATTTTTTTTTAAATATTGTCCTGTTGCCGCTCTCTCAGGCTCCTTACTCCCCTCATGTGCGTCTCTTACTAGCAATCTAGTACCAGTCTTGCTTTTCTGAGATGAGGGCATCTTCTGCCCGTCTCTGGGGTCACAGAACTGGCAACAGGGTGGAGACGTGGCTAAATCTGGCCCAGATCACACTGGCTGAGTGGTGGCGATCACTCCCCAAACTCCTCCCCCTCGCCCTGCCCCATCCTTTTTCCGCTTGACAGATTCTGAAGGGCCATTCCGTGGCAGACGTGGCCTCTGATCCAGGTGTAGGAGCATCAGGGTGATACATGGATCATGTCTGGAGAAGGGGTATGTGCAGTGTGAGGCCGAAGGACCTTGAACGTTTGTACAGCTTGAGGGGCTGGTTGAGGGCCGTCCTTTGATCAGCATCGCATGGCAAGGCCAGGACAGATGACAGACAGGGCCCTGTGGCCGGTGGTGGAAGCATTAAAGCACCTGGTGGTGTCTGAGCCAAGCAAGGGCATGGCGGTGTGGAGGCCGTGACAGAAGCTCACACAGCAAGAGCCGAAGCTGGGGGAGATGAGAAGCAGGCGAGGCTGGCTGGGAGCTGGGCCGCAGGCCTCTGGCCGGTGTCTTCACGGCATCTCCCCGGCTAGGAAAGCCTCCTCAAGGCCCCGCCTGTGGCCAGGGCCCATTTCCAGGTAACTGCCCACACTTGACCCCTCTCCGCTACTCCTTGGGGGTGCAGTGTGGGGGGCCCGCCTCAGCCACAAAACCTGGGAGGCAGTGGCAACGGTAGGAGCCCTCCGTGTTCTCGCAGTGACCATGGACACAGAGCGCAGCAGGTCCGTTCAGGTCATCACACTCATTCACATCTAAGAGGAGGAGAGGGAGGGGAGAGCTGTAGGGAGCCCACGTGCCTATGGCCTGCTGCTCCCGGTGCCCCTCTAGTCAGTAAGCCCCGACTCCTGCCCTGCAGTGGAATCGTGCATGTGGCAGCCAGAGGATGCCTCAAAGGAAGCAACTCACGGACACAAAGCCAGGGGTCATGAGCCCATAGTGAGACCATGCTGTCTTGCCCCTGCCTTTCTTCTACCTAGGAACCTCCACGGAAGGGGCTTTCTAATCACAGCGATAGACCTTTGGGGCTCTCGCCACCCGGCCAGGTGCCCGGCAGGCCTGCTAGTGGGCAGCAGTGGGTCTGCCACCTAGACGAAGACAGGCGTCCCTAAGCGAGCAGTGGGCCAGTCTGACTCTTCCACACGGAGCCAGCAGGGCCATCCTGCCCCCTGGGCGTTGGTGCTCTTGATTCCAGACCTACCCACACAGGCCATGTGGGCCGTGTCCAGCTGGAAGCCCTCGAAGCAGTCACAGGTGTAACCCTCGCGCACGCGCACGCAGCGGCCATTCTCACAGCCGTTCAGGATGCCGCACTCCTCTGCCTGGAGCCCTTCGAAGCCGGCCTGGTGCTCTGGGAAGAGGGAGTCAGAGAGCCAGGGGAGCTGAGGTCTCGTACCCCAGCCTGGGGCCCTTGCCCTCTGCTCAGAGGAGCCTAATGAACTCCTGGGGTCGGGGTGGGGAGGGTTATAACACTGTCGCAGAGAGATGATGAAACAGAAGGCAATATCCCTAAAAAACAAGGATGTGTCATTTTTAGATGGGGAAATGTGCTTTCTTTAAATGAGGCTCCGGGGAGGTGGGGACTCACTGCTCTCACAACACCAGGGCTCCGGAGCACTTCGGTACCTCTGTACAGTTTTGATTTTGCTGTGGTTAGCGGCAGGATGTCATGTTAAAATCTTCACATAGCTTTTTAGGGGTGGACAGGACTGGTAGCAAAAGGGACTACCTTCACTCACCATAAAGCAAAACTGCTCCCAGGTCTGCCTAACCCTCTCCTTTCTCTAAGGGACTCCCCTCCCCTGGAAAAGCCCCTCCCCCAACCTCAGTGTAGTCTTGATCGGCCTGGCTCAGCGGCTGTGCCCATGGCAAGCACCACTGCACAGAGGCCAAGCCCGACTTCCTCGTCAGAACCCAAGCCCCAAGTGCTGGGGCCATTACCACTTATGAACCAGCTAGCCACAGCGGACCTTCACAGGGGTCAGAAGGCCGGAATTCCCATTTCGAACTGTGGTGCTGGGGAAGACTCTTGAGAGTCCCTCCGGTAGCAAGGAGGTCAAACCAGTCCGTCCTAGAGGAAATCAACCCTGACGATTCATTGGAAGGACTGATGCGGAAGCTGAAGCTCCAATACTTTGGCCACCTGATGGGAAGGGCTTGACTCACTGGGAAAAACCCTGATGCTGGGAAAGACTGAAGGCAGGAGGACAAGGGGACGACAGAGGATGAGATGGCTGGATGGCATCACCGACTCAATGGACATGGGTTTGAACCAACTCAGGGAGATAGTGAAGGACAGGGAAGCCTGGCGTGCTGCAGTCCATGGGGTCACAAAGAGTCAGAGATGACTTAGCGACTGAACAACAATTCCCACTTCGGGTCACAGGTTTGAACCTGTAAAGCAGACTGTAAGTGGCATGGGAGGAGTATGCGGCTGGCTCCCTCTCTCTGCTCCCACAAGCAGCTTTTGAGGTTGGGATGACGTCCTGTATGTTTTTGTGTCCCCTGTGTTAGTTAATCCATCAGAGGGAGTTGTTAGCGCCTGTCCCTTGGGTGACCCGTGAGAGGGCTGGGAGGCTTTTTCCCTTTCCTGTCCTCACCCTGCTGACAGTGATGAGCAGATGGAGAAGATGGAAGTGAAACAGCTTCAGAGCCCACCTCTTCCCCGTTTTTGCAGCAACACAGACCTGGATGGCTGGCCACGTAGTGGGGCTGGAGTTCTGAGGGCTGCAGGGGAGGTTCAGGGAGCAGTATGCGGTCCCCCGGGCGGCCGGCCATGCTGGGGAAGAGCGGCTCAGGGATGGCATCCTCAGGGCCCAGGTAGTTGTAGAAGGGGACCCCGTCTGGGCCGTAGAGGCTATAGTGCAGGTCATCGGGCCCGGGGCCATACTCATAGCCAGGCCGGAAGTGGATCCCGGCCTCCCGCTCAGCTTCGATCCGGGCCACATTGCAGAGCTGAGCGTAGACCTCTGTTGGGAGCAGGAGGGAGAGAGGAAGCTGGGCCTGGGCTCTTAGGAGCTGAGGCCCGGGGTGCTGTTTCCTGACTCAAGGACAAATGGAGGTGTTCCTCTCTCCCTACCCCGCCCTGCCCTACAGCATCCATCCCCAAACAACCGAGAGGAAAGACAGGCCCATGACTTGCCCTACTCCTTTCTGAATTCGCTTTCTAAGGCGAGGACATCCCCTGGCCCAGGGCCCAGCTCTGCCAGTGTCCCCGCCTCCTCACCGGAGCTCCTGGGGGGGCACAGAGCACACTGCTGGCTCCAGGCCTCGCCGTCCTGACAGCAGCACTCCGTGTACGTGGTGCGGCGGCCATGCAGAGGGTGGCTGCACACGTAATTGGTGACTCTCTTCCAGCAGATGTCCATGTGGATGTCGTGGTCGGGCAGGTCCTCTGGCAGCACAGGGCACGTGAGCCTCCCCAGCCCCGGTCCGCTCCCCCTGCTGCCCCCACCCCACCCCAGCCCCACTGACCCACACCACTGGTGCTGTTCACGCAGCGCTGCTGGCTGAGGTCCAGGGTGAGGGGTGGGCTGCAGAAGCAGTGGAAGGAGCCTTCTGTGTTCACACACTCGCCATTCTCACAGGCCATATCCTGGCACTCGTCGTGATCTGGGAGGCAGGGAGATAGGGAGGAACATCGGGGGCAGTTGCCCACGTGCTGTGCCCACCCACCGCTGCCTTCAGGGAAGGGGGGTTTCTCATAACTGATAATGCCCCCCCACCCCCTGCCCAGTCTAGGAGGCCTCAGCTCAAGGATGGCTTGCCAGTAGGTGCTCCCCCCACCTCAGATCTGCCTGCTGCAGCGGGCATCCTCCCTGGGGAAGGGGGATGCTTCTAGCCAGAACTGGGCTGCCTGGCAGGGGGGTGAGGGGGCATTCAGCTGTGGGCCCAGGGTGGGGAGGGGTGGTGGGCATCCTCACCCTCACACTTCCTGTGGGCGGCATTGTAGTGGTAGCCAGGGTTGCACAGGCAGATGTAGCCAGGCACCGTGTTAAGACACCGGCCGTTTCGGCAGAGCCCGGGCCCAAACATCACGCACTCGTCGGCATCTGCGGGAGGGCAGAGCTGAGTGAGGGCAAGGCAAGATGCGGGATGAGGTGGTCCTTAGGTCTAGGGGCTCCAAAGCCAGACTGACTGGGGCCGAATCCCAGCCTTGCCACTTGCTGCGGCGGGTGATGTTGGGCCAGTTGCTTAGATTGTCCCTTGCTTCAGTTCCCTACCTAGAAAATGTGGTTCCTACTCCTTAACCTTGTAGAGTTGTTGAGGATTGAGATGTTAATACATGTAAGGTGCTTAAAATAGTGCTTGGCACATAACAAGCACTCAAGGAGAACCATTTCCATTTCTGCTATTTCCTTCTCCAGTTTCAGGTATGAGTCCATACCCGAACCACCCTCTCTGAGTATGAGTTCCCCAAAGTTTCTGGCTCTGTAAGTGGGGCTAGGGAGATCAGCAGCTGCCTCTGGCCTCTGTCCCTGTGCCCTAGGACTGGGGTAGTCAAGGTATCATAGCTTGTTCCTGGAAGGCTCAGCCTCAAGGAGAGCAGAGAAACCAAAGTGGGGTTGCTTGGACAATCCAGGAGGAGCTCAGAACTTCTAGCTAAAGATCTGCAGCCTTGGGACAGGAAGGTTAGAAGCAACCCAAGAGGCGGGGCCTGCACGCAGAGGCCTCCTGGGGGACCAGGCCGGGTGCACTGAGGTTAGTGGCATTTGGGGAGGAGGGTCTTGGGGAAGTTACCTGTGTATGTGGTCTGTCCAAACAACCAGGCTCCTTCCACAGGGATGTAGCCTTTCCCACTAGGGCAGATCTCGCTGAACTCGACTGTGCAAGGAGGCATCCAAGCTCAGAAAGAGAAAGACTCTGCCCCACCCCCCACCCCCTACTTCTTTGTGTCACTCTGCAGAGCCGACCCTGAGAGGACCTGGGACCCTTGGGGGCCTTACCTGAGTCCTCATCTGGGCACAGGTCACAGGCATCTCCCCAGCCGGTGCCCTGGGTGCAGCAGCACTCGGCCTGCGTGGTGTTCCGGCCCAGAAGGCTGGAGCAGGGCGTCTGGTCCTTCTGTCCAGAGTAGCATTCCATGCGGACGGGGCCTGGTGGGTGTGCCCCTGCCGGGGCCTCAGGGACACTCGGACCTGTGTGTGACAGATGCCCCTTATTCATGTCTGTTCATGGTCCCCTGGGGCACCCTGGCCTTTGAATTTATTTAAATTTTAAACATTTATATGGTACGTTACAGTGTACTTTTATTATTTCACTCGATAAGCCTTATGAAGAACTTATTATCATCAGCTTTCTTTTCTAGAAAAGGCAGTTGAGGCTTAGAAGAGCTAGGGGACTTGCAAGAGCCACCTAGTGGTAGAACAGGGAAGTGACCCCAGTTCCTCTGGTGCCATATCCTTGCTCTTTTCAGGACCCCATCCTGCCTTCCTTCCCTGCAGTGCGGTGGCCCCAGTCCCCGGCACACCACACCATATGGGCATGGTATGGTACACCGTTCCATTTCCTCTGTGTCACACTGTACCCCTGCCCCTCCCACCCTCCCTTGTTTCAGGTCCTGCTTGCTTTCCCCGAGGTCAGAGAAGGCCTGCTGAGTCCTGGTCCTGGGCTGAGAGCCTGAACCGAGGGTGGAGTGGGACGGGAGAGTCGAGCTTCTCAGTTTCAGGGCCTCCCTCACCCAAGAGCTTCCTGGGGTTTGATTGAGGGTCCCTCCAAGGCTCAGACGGTGAGGGACAGGGAAGCCTGGTGTGCTGCAGTCCATGGGGTCACGAAGAGTCAGACACGACTTGGCGACTGAACAACAACCGAGGCTCAATCCCTGGGCACCGCTCCCCCCGCCCCGCACAAGCTGGCATTAGAGCTTCTCGAGCCTCCTGTAGGGTCGTCGCAGCCCTGCAACCTCCTGGAAGTTCCCCAGGGGCCGCAGCAGACTCTGCTCCACGCTTCCAGACACCTCACCCCTCCGCACTCCAGTCCTAAGATGCTCCCCTGCCCACACCGCTGAGATCCCTCCCAAGAGCTGGAGCAGCGGAAGCGCTGCGTAGGCCAGACAGTGAGGGGTGCACCGTGAGAGTGGGGCGCGGGGCTCACCTCCAGCCCCCCGCGGGCGGCAGCGCCCCTCCTGAGCGTCGTACTCCTCCAGGTCGCTGGCGCAGAGGCACAGGAAGGAGCCCTCCACGTTCTCGCAGAGCGCCGCCCCGCACACCGCCAGCATGAGCTCACACTCGTTCACGTCTGCCAGACAGGAGGGCCGGCTCGCGGGCGAGGGAGAGGCAGCCCAGGCCCCTGCCCCGGCCTCCAGCCCCGCGGGCACGTCCCCGTCTCATCCCCCGCCAACCCCCAAAGTAACAGGCTAGGCCCTGGGGAAGAGCGGGAAGTCGGTATGGCTTCGCAGGAAGGAGGACCAGGTGAGCAGAGGGGATGGGAAGGGAGGGAGGAGAAGGGTGGCAGAAAAGGATCCAAAAATGGACAAAGAGGAAGAGTTCGTCCTTCTGCACGTTCCCCAAACGTGCCTCTTGAACTCTTGAGTCTCTGGGGAAGGGTGGCGCCTTCACTAGTGTGCTTGCTCCCTCTGCTGGTAGAACCGGGCCTCGCTTCCCTGATCAGCCAGGCCACGGTGCCCCTGGGTGCCCCTGTGGGGTGTGTGTGCGCTCCGCTGCTCAATCGGGTGCCACTCTTTGTGACCCCATGCATGGACTGTAGCCTGCCAGGCTTCGCTATCCATGGGAATCCTCCAGGCAAGAATACTGGAGTGGGTTGCCATTTACTACTCCAAGGGGGTCTTCCCCACCCAGGGATCGAACCCACGTCTCCTGCATTGGCAGGCAGAGTCTTTACCACTGAGCCACCTGGGAACCCCAAGGTGCCCCCTGTAGTTCAGTTCAGTTCAGTCGCTCAGTCGTGTCCAACTCTTTGAGACCCCATGGACTGCAGCACGCGAGGCCTCTCTGTCCATCACCAACTCCCAGAGTTTTACTCAAACTCATGTCCTTTGAGTCTGTGATGCCATGCAACCATCTCATCCTCTGTCAGGGGAGCTGAAATCCCCCTTCCTTGTCACTCTATGCTCAGGGCCCCATATGGAGCCCACATGACCCTGAACCTTTCAGGAGGAGGGACCTAGGGCCCCTCTATGCAGGGCCGCCAAGATCTGTGGAGATGGGGTCAAGGGCCCAAGAGCCTTCCCTTCCCTGGTTCAGAGCTGGCTAGCCCGCAGGCTTCTCACCAACGCAGTCCCAGCCGGAGGGTGAGGTCTCGAAGCCCTGGTCACAGAGGCAGCGGAAGGAGCCATCGGTGTTGTCACAGAAGCCGTGGCTCCCACACACGGTGTCGTTGGCACACTCATCTATGTCTGCGGGACAGGGTGGGCTACAGGGTAGGGCGTGCTTTCTATTCACCGGGAATACTTATTTATCTGGCTCATTAACACCAAGATCTCTGAAAACTACTGAACACAGAGTGAGAAAACTAACAGTCCTCTTCAATTTTTGTGTAAGTGCTGCTGTATGGAAAATACACAAACAACTGCAAAAACAGTTTCTAGCCAGATACATGAAAAGTAGGTGTTGTCCTAGGCCTCCCAGCCCACGTGCCCCCTCCCCACTCACCAATGCAGTCTCCCGTCGGGGCCATGTGGAAGCCAGGCTGGCAGCCCAGGACACAGCGATAGGAGCCAGGGCTGTTCTCACACCTCCAGGCTCCGCACATCGGTTCTCCGCGGTCCTCACACTCGTCAATGTCTGTCCCCAGGGCCAGGAGCGGGCACAGAAGTGGCCAGGTCAGTCACTACTACCCCGACCCCACCTCTCTGGCATTACAAGGTTGCGCCCCTCAACTTCTGAGGTTCTTGATCAGTTCCAAACCACTATGCTCACTTCAATCCCAAAACATCAAGTTCAGAACCCTTTCCCCTGACCCGTAGGCCTGACTGTCCAGGAGGAGAGCACCCGGCCTGCGACACTCCTTCCCCCGCACCCTTCCCTCCACAGCAGAGCCATGTCTGCTTCTCTCTATATAAAACCTTCCCCAGAGTGTATTTTGGAGAGCTGTCTTCATATGTCTCCCTTGCTTAGTTTCAAGATTATCCATAACTGTCTATTTGTCCCAACAAAGGGCACTGAACCCAGGTGGTGTAAATGTCTATTGCATCCATTTGGCTTTTAAAAAACTAGATTGGGTGATCTGCTGAAGCACAAGGACATCCTGGGGGCAATCCCTGAGTCAGAAGAGGCTGAATAAAGACATTATCCATTGGATGATTTATCTGTGGAAAGTGCTTGAAGCTGGAGTTCCTGGCCCCAGGGAACCGAGGAGCTGGCAGGGTAGAGGTGTCTGTTGACATGGGGCAGAGCCCTGTCTGCTTACCATCCCGGAGCCCTTACCCACACACTCCCCACTCTCTGGGGAGGGCTGGAAGCCAGTTTCACACACACAGTTGAAGGAGCCCTCGGTGTTGACACACTGGCCCCCAAGACACCGGTCGGTGACTGCACACTCGTCCACATCTAGAATAGAGACGTTTGTCAGCAGGGCCAGCCATGGGTCCCCAGGGCCCTGTGCAGAGTTTCGCCCAGAGGAGGGCCAGGGAGTGGCTTGAAGTAGCAAAGGGCTGGAAGATCTGAGCCAGAGTCCAGAACAGGAAGCCAGAGGCGGGGTTGGGTGTGGAGCCCCTGAGCTGGGCAGGGCAGAAGGTGAAGGCACCTGCCGTATGCATCGTGGACAGACCCTGGAGGAGGGCTCCAGAGTCCCTCCCTGACACCTGGCTCCCAGCCTCATCACTCAGCCTCCCATCTTCCCATCCCAGGTGGACCGTTTTGTCAGTAAGCGGTTTGACCTCGAACGCCCCCTGCTGCCGGCTTCTCACCTTGGCAGCTGGTGCCCCCGTCTGCGCTGACGAAGCCGTCTGCACAGAGACAGAAGAAGGACCCGTGGCTGTTGAGGCACTCGCCGCGCGGTGCGCAGTACTCCTCGCCCACACACTCGTCCACATCTGCGGGCAGATGAGTAGGTGGTGACTCCCGGTGTGTTCCCCGGGGGCTGGAGGATGTTCTGGGGAGTGCGCAACGTTGGGAAACCCTCCGCCCCACCCCGTCCCCGGCCAGGGAGACCTGAGCCACTCACCCTCACACACCGTGCCATTGGCCAGCTGGAAGCCCGGGGGACAGAGGCACTGGTAGGAGCCAGCCGTGTTCTTGCACTCACCCCCCAGGCAGCTGCTCTGGGGGTCTTCGCACTCGTCCACATCTGCAGGGCCACATCAGGAGGTGGTAGTGCAGAGGGGTGGAGTGGGGTGGGGCCGAACTGTTGGGAAGATCTCCCAAGGGCAGGGATCAACAGAGAGGTCTCCAGAGGACCTGGAGATCTGCCCGAGGAGACTGGACCCATGGGAGCACCATCCCCTTGTAAACTGGCACAGCTGGGAGAAGCTGGCTAGGGAGCCTTTGGGGAGCGGGATGGCTGCAGCTCCCTCCATCCTGCCCCAGCCCAGCCCGGTAGGATCCCCCAGCCTCCTGCTGCCCACCCGCGGGACACCTGGTTTCTCCCAGCAACCCTGGCCTATGGTGGCAAAACCTACTGCCCTCATCACAGCTGAGATTTTACAGAAGCAACAGGAAAACAACTGAGAAATAAGCCGAGGAAGCAGATACAGAGAACCTGAGAAGGTAACAGAAAGTGGCTTATTTAAATTCGCCTACAGATTGCCCTGGGACTTCCCTGGTGGCTCAGGTGGTAAAGAATCCACCTGCCAATGCAGGAGACCTGGGTTTGATCCCTAGGTTGGGATGATTCCCCTGGAGAAGGAAATGGCAATTCGCTCCAGTATTCTTGCCTGGAGAATCCGATGGACAGAGGAGCCTGGCAGGCTACAGTTCATACAGTCCATGGGGTTACAAAGAGTCGGACACGACTGAGCAACTAACACTTTTGCTTTCTTTTACAGATGGCCTGGTACCGGCCAGGGTCTTTAGAATAATGTCACAGCACCCACCTTTACAAGAAACCCTTGAAGAGCTTGTTAGATAACAGATCCCAAGGCCCCCCCAACAGACAGACTTAGCTGGTCTGAAAAGGCCTGGAAGTTGCATGTTGATCGACCAAACTCCCCCAGTGATTCTGACAAGCACTGAAGCTTTGGTCCAGTGACTCACTGGACCCCTAGACCCAGATCTGCAGTCGCCTTTCTGAGTCCTGTTTAGGGAGGCAGGGGTGAGAATAGGCGTCCCCAGCTAGCCCACCCTCCGGGGCGAACTCCCTTCTCTGAGGGTGAAGGGTTAGTCTCCTGCTCCCTGTTGGGGACCTCTCACCTTCACAGGTGTGGCCCAGGGCACTGGGCTGGTAGCCCGCCTCGCAGTCCCTGCAGGAGAAGGAGCCAGCAGTGTTGGTGCAGACTCCGGACGGGCAGACTCCCGGAAAGGCGCACTCATCTAGGTCTGGGGCAGATAGCCAGCCAGTCAGTCACCCTGGGGGGCCCGGGGATGCCTCCCTCCACCTGGCCAGGCCAGAACCACCCTGAGCTTCTGGTTCCCTCTCTGAGCTTATCCGACTCTGTGGGCCCCCAGGGAACGGGAGCCTCTGGCTCTGGGCCTCCTACAGGGCAACCCCTGCACCCTCTCCGCGGGATGCTTCTGGGACGGCTCGGCCATCAGGTTCCTTCCCTTTTGTCGCTGTGACTCTCTTCTCCTTCTGTCCTCATGGAGGAAAGAGAAGCTCAAGTCCATTCACAGGGTCCTCTAGCCTAGCCTGGAGACCTCCAGCATCAACCCCAAACCAGGGGACAAATGGAGTGTTCTTTGGGAGGTCCAAGGGCCTGTGTTCTCAGTCCCCCTTGGCCAACCCCTCCCTAGGGTTACCTTCACAGGCGGTGCCATCCTCATTCACCCAGTACCCACTCTCACAGGCCGAGCAGGTGAAGGAGCCCTCCGTGTTGAGACAGAGGCCTGTGGGGCACGAGGCCCGGATGGCACACTCGTCGACATCTGAAACAGGCCATTGAGCTCTGTGTGGGGCTCTCTGCAGGACAGACGTGCCAGGCTAGCCAGAGGTTGACAGGGCAGGGTGGGGTGGGGTTGTGGGGGCGGTGAGGCAAAGACGGTCTGTGCAGCAGCGCTGTGATGGGGATGTGGGCCAGAGGGAAGGAGCTGCGGGCAGATGTGCCTTGGACGGACAAAGGGTGCTTCGGAGACTTGTACCTTGGCAGCCCTTCTCATCTGGGGTGACTTCGTAGCCCTGCTCACAGGAGCATCTAAAGGAGCCCTCCATGTTGATGCACGTTCCGTGGGCGCAGACCCCAGGGGTCAGACACTCATTCACATCTGTGGGAGAGAAGTCCAAGCTGGTGGGCTGGCCTCCTGGCCCTTGCACAGCCTCCAGCATCAGGCCAAGAGCGTCTCCATTACAAGGCCGAGGAACTAGCATTCCAAGGGGCCCTAGCACCCTGGGAAGGACCAGAGGTCATTCCTGCTCCTGGACCCATCTGCCTCAGCTGGGTGCCCTTCCCCCGCCGAACTAACTTCCGTCCCTGAGCTGACTTCAGCTCCATCCAGTGACATAGGGCGCCCTGCAAGTTCCTAGGAGAGGGGGGACCAGGTCCTGCCCCTAGCCCTGGGACTGGTTTGGCCCATCTGAGGACACCTGGAGGACTGAGGACTCCTGCCTCAACTTAGAGTGAGTCTGAACTTCTCTGGTCTCCTCCCTGCCAACCATACGGGTATGAGCCCAAGTTCTCAGCCCACCCACCAGCTTCACTGGGTGAGTGGGTAACAACAGAGCAAGGCCAAGTTCTGCCTGGGCGGTTGAGCAGCAGTCTCAAGGGCCTGGGAAATGCCTGCCCTCTCCAGAGCCTCAAAGCCTCTATTCATGACTCTGTCCCTCCTGGCATCCTGAGCCCTGGGCCCTTCTTCCTGAGGGGGCTGAGGGAAAGAGCATTCCTCCTACGGCTCACATGCACCCTGCTCCCTCCCCTGACCTCCGGAGAAGAGCACCCGCCATTCTCTTAGGCATTGGTGTTAGAGATTGCTCGTGAGGTGCAGGAGGGCAAAAGACTCCATCTTCCCAGAGAACCATATCCCTGGCATCAGCCTCTTCCAAAAGACGCTTGGCACCTTCAGCCTACCTAGCAGAATCCAGCCACAGAAGCCTCTGGAACCTTGGGCTGTATGTAGCTCCTGGACAGATATGGCCAAGAAGCCAAAGAGGCCCCACAACCCTGGCTGATTCAGAGGGCAGAGCACCAGTAGCTGAAGCACACCCACCTCATTCCCAGCGTCATCTGGAAACCCAGCCGGGTCATGAAGGACAATAGCCTCCAAGCCATTTCCCTCTGCCCACGCCTCCCCCGCCCCCGCCACCATGTGTGGGCTCATCCCAGGGTCCCCAGGCCAAACAGCCCCCTCGGTGCCTTGGCGGGCAGCCCTCACCTACACAGCTCCCGCCCTGGCCCCTGTAGCCCTCCTCGCAGGGCAGGCAAGTGTAGGAGCCGGGGGAGTTGACGCATCTCCCATCAGGGCAGGTGCCAGGGTGACGGCATTCGTTGATATCTGCAAAATGACAGCCCCTCCCTCGGTCATCTCTGGGAACCACGGCCCGCAGGTGGTTGACCTGTGAAGGAGCACATCCTTGACCCTGCCCTCAGTCGGGGAGAAGGAGGGATGTCAGTTTCTGTACAGATGGAAACTAGGAGAAAGTGAGTGTTGTCCTGTGTTCCCAGCCCCGCCTCCCACCCACCGTCCTGGACAAGAGAGATGGGAGACCTTGAGGAAGGGAGAAGCCCTGCTGCAGGAGGCTGTGCTCTCACTATCTTGGGGAAGGTGAGAGGGCTCAAGGTTGTGAGCTGGACTCCTGGGAAGGGCCCTCGTCTCTCCCTTGTTCTTTTACAAGGGGTGACGATGACGGGACCAGACGTGCTTGGCACAGAAGGCCCCAGAGATTCCAGAATAGATCCTAGCTGGGCAATGAAGGCAAAAACGGGCTTCCCGGCACCCTGAAACAAAGGCTGAGGATGACTCCTTCAGTCTTTGATGTGGCCAAGACCAGCCCTGAGGCTGATGCAGAGGCTAGGAAGTCTGCTGGAGAGGGGAATTTTCTTCTAATTGAGAACCATGTAGGGCTCCCACACCCACTCTAGTGAGATCCAGGAAAGCCAGTCCAAAAGGATGAGTCTGAGCACCAATCAGACAAGCAGGGGGAGGGGTGAACCATGGAGGGAGAGGAGCAAGTCCTGGGAGATGAGAACAAGGAGGCGGAGGGCAAGCTTGCTCCCAGGAACGGCACACAGGGCTCTGCCAAAGCTAAGCCAGCATGCTGGGGAGTCCAGCCTCCAAGGCACCAGTGACCTGGGCCGAGTTGGGGAGGTTGGAACCCAGGGACTGAACTCTGGGTCAGGATGGCATGAGGACATTCGGCTCCTCCAGCCTAGTATGCAGCCTCCCAGTCACTCTTCACTATGGACAGATTGACTGAGCTCCGGAGAAAACAGGACGGTTCACCTTCCCTGCGTGGGTAATTGTCGCCCTCCCGCAGGAAGTCCACCAGCTCATGGAGACTCGGAGGCCCTACTGACCAGAAGGAAGACCTGCTTGGCACCCAGGGAGAAGAGAAAGGGCAGAGACAGGGCCAAGGATCAGAACACAGGCTTCCTGCAAAAGGACTCAAGGCAGCAGCTGTCATGATAAAACAGGATGTGGGCCCGGAAGTAGAGGGTGAAAATGAATCTCCTCTGAGGTTGTTTGGTCTGCAGAAGACCGGGTACATCAGAGCCCTCTGTTCCAGGGAACCCGTCACCTTTCACGGCCAAAACTTCACCCTACATGTCCACATGAGGAAGACATACACAGAGCAGAGAGTGTTGCAGGGGTGTGTGTGCGAGGAGATACCCAGAACTCCTGGGCAATCTCAGAGACACTGAGATAAGGCTCATCTCAGGAAAGAGGGCAGCCAAGAGCCCCTTGTTGGGCTGTGGTGATACCAGGCTAAACTATTCTAGAAGCTTCTGTAAAAATAGAACTGGAGAGAACAAGACAGAGGTGGAAGAAATGAAGGTTCTAGGGCCACCAACTTTGGCCAGCACCCTGGCCTGCCGATCCTGGCTGAGATACTGGAAGCAAGATGGGCAAAGCCATTGGGAATGAGCCACAAGTTTGCTTCAGGGATGTGAGACTCAGGGACAAAGAGAAAGAGAAGGAGGCAAGGATCCTCCTCTAAGATCACACCAAGGAAAAATGGAGTCTTTGGGCCTCTCCTGCAGGGTCAGGAAACATCAGAAGGAGATTAGACTTAATGGGAGCAAAGGGCTCTGAGCTCTACCCTGCCCCAAATGTTCTGGGCACACCTGCGGAGGTGGTGCCAGAAATGTGTCATGCTGGGCATTAGGAGACCTGCGGGACAAAGGCTGCTTCACTAAGAATTCCAGCTCTCACTTTATGGGTCATGGTGGGCTTGTGCCTCCTGGTCCCTTGCAGTTGGGTGGGGCAGGAGGAGTAGTGCTGGCCAGTAGCTTGGAGTGGATATCACGTGGGTAATTTACGGGCCCAAACACTTATCTGGGTGCAACCCTGCAGAGTGCTTTTTCTTTCTTCCATGGACAGTGGCCACATTCAAGATGCTATTCCTTTAGCCTGGTTCAAGGGTGAGAAGACAGGGACCCATGATGGACAGGTGGCTTTGGTCAGATATCAGGTTTTCTATGTCCTACACGACACGAAGATTGAGGCTGGTTGTTACTGCAGCATAACCCGGCCTATCCTGGCACACTACCACTGGCTTCCTGCCTCAGACCAGAGCCCCAGCCAGTGATGTTCATGCCTGGGAGGTGGGGGTAGGGGTGGGGGGCAGAGGGTCAAAGCAGCCCCCAGTCTCTACCTGAAGCAGGGCGGGCCTCTTCGAAATGGGGGCAGATATATCAGAGCCACTAGCCAAGCCATGGATGAAATGGACTCCCTGTTAAAAGCACAGGCTCTGAAGTTACCAGATATCCTGAGGCTGTCCCACCAACCTTTTGGTGCCTGAACGAGAGCCAGATGTTTTTTGCCTGGTCTAGGGTTTAAATTTTACCCTAAGATTATGGTATGTTTTGGTAAAGGTTTTACCCTGGTCGTCGGGGGGCAGGCGCTGTCTGTCTTTTTTATGGCTGTATTCTTGGCCCGTGGCTGGGACACAGCTGGCACTCAAGAAATGTTTGCTGACCAAAGAATGAGACCATGTGATTCACTAAAGCTTCACATCCTCTTGGTATGAGGCTGCTGGAAAGACTCCAGAAGACCCCGGGAAACAGTCACCCCAGGGACCAGCTTGCCAGCCGGTCTGTACACCGGGCAGATGGTGGAGTTTCTCCGACTAGCACTGCAGTCCCTGCTTGGGGAGATGGAAAGGTACTGTGAGAGCACAAGGTGGAAAAGTGCTCCTGCAGGGGCTGGACACATGGGTGACACTGGGGTAGGTGGAGGACAGCGGAGCCCTGGCAGTCTGCAGGGGAGCCTAGCTCCTCTCTGTGGGAACCCAGAGTCCCAGGACGACGGAAATGCCATGGAGACTTTGGACGGGCTGCTGTCCAGACCACTCGGGCCCTTCACCAGAGACTGCGTTTAAGTGGAGAGAGAGTGGTTTCTTAGTTGGAGGAAGAAGGAAGAGGGGGGGGGAATTGACTGGGCTCCCAGGGTGATGGGCCGGGGCTGTGGTTACGGGTGGAAACCTGGAGGAGTGTGCAGGCTACATCAGTCTTTCTTTCAACAGACTCAGAGTGTCTGCCCTGGGCCAGGAACTCAGCCTGACCTCCCAGCCAAGGTGTGTGTATCTGGGACCTTTCTTCCAGAAAGGAAGGGGGCGATCCAGCCCGATCCAGGCATGGGCTCTGGCACTGCAGGGAGACAAGACATGAGAGAGAACGGGCTCCCCTACTCGCCGCAGGGTCACCTGTGCACTTTGCATGGTTATTCGGCAGGTTAACCAGAGCCCCTGTGATGGGCATATGGTTTCCATCTTCAGACACTGAGATAATAAGCCAAAGCCAGATCTGTCTCCACCAGAGCCTGTGCCCTCAATGTGGGCTGGTTAGTATAAATTTGAGATTTTAGATGGCCTTGGATTTTCCTAGTTCATTTCCTTTGGTTTTACTTTTTAATCAGGTCTCAAGCCAAATGAATAATTTTGGATGCTTAAATGAGGCAATCTATTGAGTCCCTAGTCCAGCACCTGGCATATACAGCAGACACCCATCAGATGCCAACTCCTTTCACTCTCCCTTCTCCTGAAAAATGCCAGACTATCTGTGGTTCAGCAAGCTCATGAGGACAGGGGAGTGGGTTCTGCCTTTGACCATAGTGGGCCTGACTTTAAAGGGGGAGGCATTGAGAGGGGAAGGTGAGACGCTGGGGATTCAGACAGGGATTTGTCTGTCCTATAATGCCAGTGACCTCTCCCCTTTGTCAAGACCTGCCAGGGCTCTAGACTCTGTTTCTGTAGTAGTGGCATTGGGAACAGGGGGTGGTCTCCCTTCACCAGACACACAGGCTCATCTCTTACCTCTAGGATCTTCTGAATCCAGGCAAGCCCTGGCCCTGGGAAACCTGGAGGCAGAGAGGAGTCTGGACCTAACTTTGGATCCAAGGTAGGACTTCCTTCCAGAAAAAGCCTTTATTTACCCTCATCCATTGTCATTGGAAAAGACCCTAATGCTGGGAAGGATTGGGGGCAGGAGGAGAAGGGGACGACAGAGGATGAGATGGCTGGACGGCATCACTGACTTGATGGACATGGGTTTGGCTGGACTCCAGGAGTTGGTGATGGACAGGGAAGCCTGGCATGCTGCAATTCATGGGATCGCAGAGTCGGACACGACTGAGCGATTGAATTGAATTGTACTGATTCTTGTCTCAGCTAGTTGGGAACACATGACCTGGGTTTTTCATGAGCATTTGACACCCAGCCTGGCAGGGAGGTGGAAATGGCAGGGCTGCCGGAGCTAGCATGATGGTAGCAGGTTCATGCCAGTCTGTGAGGACATCAGTGGGCAATGTCACAGCCGACATGTGACACTGGGAAAGGGGCCTGGGATGAGGGCTCATTTATTCGTTTTTTTCAACTAGTATGTATTGGCCCAATTCATGAACATTTGTCAGGTGTCCACACATGGTCATCTAAGGATATGGTCCAGCTCACAGCCTAACAAGCTTTAGCCAGAAGATCAAGCCTGATGCCTGAGGCACCTCCCAGATATCAACCTTCCCTCTACCATGTGACTCAAGTGGTGGGCAGAGGTGCACAGAGGGGAGCCCTTGGGATCTCATGTATGTAAAGTTACTATGTTCCCAAGCTGTAAAAATCCCACTAAGGGAACAGAGAGGCTCCTGGAATCCCTAGACAGGTCTCTCTGTGCACAGGAGTGGGCTCAGTATCAAGGAGAACAGTCAAGGATAAGCTGGAAGGGGAGCTGGTGGTGGGCAGTGCATGGGGAGGGACCAGGAGATGATGGGGAGGGACCAGGAGATGATGGGGAGGGACCAGATGATGGGGAGGAGCCAGGAGATGATGGAGAGGGACAGGAGATGGTGGAGAGGGATAAGGAGATGATGGGGAGGGATCAAGGGATGATAGGGAAGGACAGGAGATGGTGGAAAGGGACCAGGAGATGATTGGAAGAGACCAAGAGATGATGGGAAGGGACAAAGAGATGGTGGGGAGGGACCAAGAGGTGATGGAATGGGAAAGGAGATGGTGGGGTGGAACCAGGAGATGATGGGGAGGGACAGGAGATAGTGGGGAGGGACAGGAGGTGGAGGAGGGCACCCATTCCTTACCTTGGCAATGTCCTTTCCTGACCATGATGTAGCCCTGGTCACACTCACAGTGGTAGGAACCCTCTGTGTTGGTGCACCGACCCCGGCTGCACACCCCTGGCTGCTCACACTCGTCTATGTCTGTGAACACACAGAAAAGTCCTGAGTTGGGGCCAGCCCTGCAGGGGGTCCTGGGACATCCCCTCAGAGGCCAAGGTCAAGGATGCCCATGCTGAGGCCCAGACAGGGAAGACGTCCTTGCCACAGCCATGAACAGCAGGGACTCCGAGGCCAAGTCAGACTGACCTAGCTCAGGCCTCTGCAAACTCATGAGTTCTTTTCTCCCAGGGAAGGTGGCTACTTTGGGGGCCCTTGGAGACCCTCAAAGCTGTCTCCTCACTCCAGTGCAAGAGCTGGTCTTAAGGTCGGGTGGCAATGCATAAGGCACTATCCGAGGAAGCCACCAAAGTCCCCCTCCTGACCCCAATACATCCCCCAGAGCTCTGCTCCTAGAGTTCTTAGGGGCCTTCTTAAAGGTTAGTGAAGTCGCTCAGTCGTGTCCGACTCTTTGTGACCCCATGGACTGTAGCCTACCAGGCTCCTCTGCCCATGGGATTTTCCAGGCAACAGTACTGGAGTGGGCTGCCATTTCCTTCTCCAGGGGATCTTCCGAACCCAGGGATCGAACCCAGGTCTCCTGCATTGCAGGCAGACGCTTTACCATCTGAGCCACCAGGGAAGCCCAAGGTTAGGGATTAAAGGTTAGTGATTGGGAATCCCTGGTGGTCCAGTGGTTAGAACCCAGTGCTTAGAACCCAGTGCTTTCACTGTCAGAGGCCTAGGTTCAATCCCTGGTTGGGGAACTAAGATCCTGCAAGCTGTGTGGACCAGCCAAAAAAAAAAAAAAGGTTAGGAATTAAGCAGCCAGTGAGAGACAGTATCTTAGGCAGCTGTGGATCTGTTCCCGTGGTTTCTTCTATTGTCACAAAGCATAATGGGGCCCCATAATGGCTTGAAAGCCCAAGCCTGGTCGTGCCCTCCTCTGTTAAGGCCCTACCAGCGTTCCCTGATGCTCAGGCTGCCTCACAAGGCCTCACCCCAGCCTTGCTGTGTTTGCCAATCCCCACTGGTCTAGCCTCCAAGCCTTTGTTCACATAAATGCCTCTGCTTGGTTTGATGGCCAGCAGAGTCCTGCTCCCACTTCAAGGATGGGTTCAGTTGATCAACTCTAGATGGCTCTGGCCAGCCCCCATTTCCTGCCCACCACAGTCAACTTAATAGAGGACTCGCCCTTTCCCCCCACCCCTCCCAGCAATGGTTCGACGCTTCATGGAGGCTCTGTGCAGATGAGATGAGGTCATCCAGGGTGAAGGGCTTAGCACAGCGCCTGCCTGGCACGAGGTAAGCACTGAATTATTACTATTATGCTCAGTCGCCAAGTCGTGTCCAACTCTCTGCAACCCTGTGGACTGTAGCCTGTCCATGGCATTCTCCAGGCAAGAAAACTGGAGTGAGTTGCCATTTCCTTCTCCAATTATTACTATTATTCTAGCACTAAACCTACTCCATAAAACCCAAGCTCCTCTGCCTGGCAGGTGAGATCTCTCATGACCTGGCCCCTGCCTGTTCTCTCACCGTGGTTCCTGCCTCCCACATGCCTCCTAGCCTCAACAACCACACGGAACCTGCTTCTGGGCTTTTGCATGCGCTGCCTCCTTGCCTGGAGTGGCTTCACACCCACCAGCTTGGCTGTCTCCTTTCCATCTCTCAGTGAGGCTGCCCTCGCCCCTCCAACTCACATGGCCTTTCCCAGGGTTCCCTTAGGGATCAGCCGGGATCAGTAGGGATGAGTGACTGCTTCCCCCGACCCTCACGACTTCTGAGAATGTGCCTTATTATTCCCCGGCCCTTAGTACCTAGCCCAGAACTCCCAAGGTACCTATTGCATGAGTGGAATAATAGGCATTTGTTTTCAGACAGTGTTTTCATCTGAGCAACACCTCATAACCCTTCAGTGCAAAGTGGAGTCACTAGCAGAAGGTATAAAATATGCACTCTGAGGCCCATGTCCAGAGATTCTGACCCAGTAGTACTGGGGCGGGCCTAGGAACCTGCCTTTTAATAGCTCTCCAGGCAATTCTGAAATAACCAGTCCTCACTTCGGGAAGCTCTATTCTCAGTGGAAGAGGAAAGGAAACTTGCTAAAGGACTCATGAACTGCTGGGGCTGGGATGACTGCTGGATGAATAAGGCTGGGAAAACTGACTTGTTCTATGGATAAAAGTGGAAGTGGAAAAGACTCAGTCTTAACACCCACACAAGGATGGACTCCGGATGGATTAAAACATGTTGTGAGGGACTTCCCTGGTGATCCAGTGGCTAAGACTTCACGCTCCCAAAGTGAGAGGCTGGGGTTGGGTCCCTGATCAGGGAATTAGACCCCACACGCCACAACTAAGACCTGGCACAGCCAAATAAATAAAATATGTAACTAAATGAAATACATAAATAAATAAATAAAAAGAACATGTCATGAGAGGCAAAACTGTTAAGTGTAATAAAGGAAGGTGTAGGGGAATATATTTGTGACTTAGAGTGGGGAAGGAATTTTTACATAAATCCCTCAAAGCATAAAAATAAAGCAAAAAAGGTGAATTTCTATACACCAGAACTAAGAATTTCTGTTCAAAGAAGGATACATGAGTAAGGTCAATGAATAGAAGACAAGAGGTAAGAATTATCATACCTAAACTCAGGCAAGTATCTGGAATATATAAAGAACTCCTAAAGAGCCACAAGGAAAAACAAGAATGACCACTGAACTGAGCAAAAGATGAGAATAAGCAATTTCTAGGTAAGGAAACCCAACAGCTGATGTATGAAGAGAGGCTTATATTTACTAGTAAAGCAAATGTTATTTTAAATATTTAATTTAAATTATTATTTAATAATAATTATTGCTCAGTGATGTCTGACTCTTTGCTACCCTATGGACTGTAGGCTCCTCTGTTCATGGGATTCTCCAGGCAAGAATACTGGAGTGGGTTGCCATTTCCTCCTCGGAAATCTTTCTGTCCCAGGAATCAAATCTGGGTCTCCTGCATTGCAGGCAGATTCTTTACCACTGAGCCATCAGGGAAGCTCAAATATTTAATAGTCAAATAATTTGTTCTAGAAATTGTAATGGTTTCTATTAATTATATAAATTAATGAAACAATTAATAAAAATATTTAAAATAAGGAGGATAATCTTTTACTAGAGCAGCAACATTTAGAAAGTGGATGTTACTGGATGAGGCCTGATATTGGATGAGGTGGCAGCCACACCCTGTTGGAGAACCTCTAAGAGCTGACTTTGAGCCTCCGGCCTCCTCCCCCAGCTGTCAGGCTGGCAGAGACATCCAGACACCCAGGCTGGCACACAGCAGGACCCCTTGTCTGGGTCAGACCTGATGACACCCTTCCCTGCCTCAGCAACTGCCTGTCCTGGGCCAGCACCTTGGGCTGGGCCTGCAGGGAGCAGCACCTCCAGCCCACAACACTTGCCAAGGCTGCAGAGCCCACCAGAGAACCCCCTTAGCCCCCTGGGCCTCTGCCCTGGATAACTCCAGGCTGTTCTGAGCACTGCTGCCCGAGTCACCTCCCTGAGAGCCGGCTGACCGCATCGCCGCCCTCTGCTCGCAGACCTCTACTGGCTGCCACTGTCTGTGGGATGGCGACCAAGCACTTCAGCCTGGCGCTCAAGACACTTAGCAAGCTGGCGTCGGTTCCCGCCACTTCCTCCACATACCGGTGCTCCCGTCACTCTGGATTTATCGTTATTCCCAGAGCATGCCAGGCTTGTTCATGGCTCTTCCCTCTGCAGAAATGCTTCCCTTCCCCTGAAATACTCTCCTCTTCCTCTTTTCCTTTACCGCACGCGCGTGTGTGTGTGTGTGTGGGGGGGGTGTTTGTGAGACAGAGAGGGAGGGTGTTAGAATCAAACCATGCTTTGGGGGCAGTACGGTTTTGATTCTGTTTCCAGCTCAGCCATGTCTGTAGATGTGAGGTCTCTGAGTGTTTCAATTCACCTCTCTGAGCCTCAGTTTGTTAAACTGTGAAATGGGGATAAGGGTTTCTACTGCATGGGGTTGGGTAGGATGATGAGAGCCACAAAATAAAGGGCTTACGATGGCGCTGGCACATGAGAACAGCTCATTCAACAGTAGCTGTTATTACTCTGGCCCCACTCAAACATCCCTGTGGGAAAGCTTCAGACTTTCTTCCATAGGGAACCAGTGCATCCTCATTCCACAGTGCCGGAGTCCATGCCTTACTCAGTGCAGTACCTCTGAGGCTCACAGGGCTCCTGGGTCAGTCCTGAGAACAAGCAGTGCCACTCTCCTGGATTCCGACTGGCTTATGAATCTTACAGCACTGCTTGGAAACCACTGCATCCTATTCTCTGTAAACTTGTTAGTGAAAATGTAAGCAGAGTGTTTCACACGCAGTATAAATGCTACATATTAAAGGGCCTTTGTTGGAAGTGTCTTTGTCCAGCAGCCCCATGCAGAGCTTCCCAGGGAAGCTTAAAGCTTGCAGGCATCTCCCAGGAAAGGCACCCCTGCTCCCCAGGCTGCCCAGAGTCCCAGTTGGTGTCCTCACAGGTCACCCTCTGTACCCAACAGGAAAGAAGCTCCTTGTCACTCAGAATTTGGGGGCCTGGCTGCTCGTCTTCATCTCCAGCCATGTCCCTAGGTTTCCCCTCACACTCTTGGCTCCCATCACAGTTCCTTGGAATGTTGGTGAATATTTTACTGCCTTTCAGATTCGTACCCCTCCATCTGGTCTCAGCAACCTCAGCAGTGTAGGCTCTGCTTCCTCCCAGGTCCAGGTCTGAGCCCTGGTCTCACTTCCTGCAGTCCCTGCCTTCCCCACAGTGCAGTGCTGTGACGAGGTGCTGCAAATGCCTGGATGGTCCTCCACCCAAACACTACCTGTGGGGTCCTGTACCTCTCCCAGGGGCTAGGGCGGCTCAGCTTACCTTGGCATTCCTGCGTGGCCCCCGAGGCAGCCAGCTTGTAGCCAGGGTAGCAGAAGCAGGAGTAGGAGCCCACGCGGTTGACACAACGTCCCCTTCCCTTGCAGGGGTCCCTCAGACACTCATTGTCATCTGAGCAGAGGGGGATGGGGAGGGCAGTCAGGGAGGCCTCCCTTTGGGTACCTGTGAGCCACTCGCCATGCTAAGGGCTGGATAGGGCATGGTGCTATGGGGCAAGGAGGGGCTGAGGGAGCAGAGGAGGCTGGGGGAGATGAAAAATCTCTGAGCCTGGGACCTTGAAGTCTGTTCACTGGGCTCATTCAGGATCCAAGGGCCTGGGGCTGTGGCCCTGCGCCCCTTCTCTGCCCCATGTCCCCCTTCCCTGGGGCCCCGTGATCATTTCCTTTCTCCGCCGAGGCACAGCAGATGTGTGTCCCTTGTATAAAATACCAGGGGAGTGGATCAGGCCCTCACTGGATGATTCATGTGCTGTGCCTCCAGACCTCTCCCCCAGGGATGGCCACGGTGGAGACAGCAGGTCAGGCTTCAGTCTGCCATGCAGACAGCTAGATGGCCAGTTTGAGGGGTGGGTTGATCTCAGAGCTGAGGGCACCCAGTAAAAGGCATTCTTTTTCTGGGCTCCAAGGCCCAGGGGTGGCTTCCTACTCTCCTGAAGACTCCTCAGGTGGTACTTCCAGAGACCAGCCTCCCCAAGGTCAAGGTTAGCTTTGTCCATGGGGACTGTGGCTCCTCTGCCCATCAGCCACACAGCACTGCTTGAACTTTTGGTTACCTTGGCCTCTGGACTGGCCCCCAGCCCTGCCCCCACCCACCCCAGCCACCAAATGAGCCCAGACCACCCGCGGGGACACCTGTGCAGTAGGCCTGGCTGGGGTGCAGCCGGTAGCCGGGGCTGCAGACGCATTTGTATCCATCCGGGAGGTTCACACAGGTGCCCGGGCCACAGATGCTGGTGGCCCCAGCAGCACATCTGTCAGTGCCTGTGGGAGACAGCACAGCCGAGGCTGGGGCGGGGTGGGGGCGGGTGAGGGCAGTGGGCTGGGCTGGGGGGAGGGAGGGGGCAGGGCAGCACGCACAGGAGCCTCACCCCAGCCTTGGCTGGGCCCCCCACATCCACATATAGCGAGGCCTTGTATAAGACCCCATGCACAGCCCCTCTTCCCAGGGACCTGAGCCCTACCAGGATGGAGCGTGCAGAAGCGCATCCTTCTGACCAAGACCCAGGGGTTCCAGTAACCTGTGTCCTATGTCCCAGCAAAGGGCCTCCACCCCTGAGGCCCCCAGGCTGACCTCACCTTGAATACAGGATCAGTTCTCACCCAGAGCGAGGGCTTCCCTCCCCTCATATACCTTGCCCAGTTTCTCCCAGACAGGCAGACAGATCTAGTGAGTAGGGTCTTGGGAAAACTGCCAGGGGATGAGGGTAGAGTTGGGCTGGGGCCAGCTAAGCAGGGCTTTGAGTGCCACCCTGAGACAAGCTGGTAAGAAAGAGGGTCATGGGAGTTGGGATACGAACAGAGCCATCTCAGGAAGACTATACCTCTCACATACCACCTTGATCAGAAAGGCAGGAAGGTGGCAGATGGACTAGGGTGGGAGGGGAGGCACAGGGGCCCCAAGAAACCCACCGAAATGAATTAAACCAGGAGTGCCCTGGGTGGTGGTAAGGGGGTAGAAAGTGCGAGGCGGATACCGAATTCAGGAACAGTTTGGAGGCTCACCAGGACTCAGGGCTGAGGCTTCATGGAGGGCAGAGATTACGGCTCTTTGGAACCTGTGTCCTTAACACTAGGAAAGCACCTGGCACTTAAAACATGCTGGATGGACAGATGACTGAATGAAGGAGAGAGGCTTTCGCTGTAAGTCTTAGCCCGAAGCCTACACACCCAGGCTCCCCGCCCTGCCCCACAGCACTGAGGAAACCCCCGGAGGCCCCAGGGAATGGGCCGGGATGTGCCTGTATTGGTGCATAAAGGGGCTTCAGTGTTTGCTAGACTGAACAGAACTGAATGCCCACATGGGCCTGGGTGTGAGACTACCCTGTCGCTGGCCTGGCTCCGAGTTTGTGTCAGCCTGGGGGCTCAGGAGGCCCTCTAGCTAGGAGCTACGTGTCCTCCCCGAGGGGTAAGGCTGGGGATGGCAAGGGGGAAAAGGGACCAGGAGAAAGGTTCTGGACTGTGGGCAGGGTGGGGGCTGGTGCGTGTGTCCCCACAAAGCTGATGCCCCAGCTCTGCCCCTGAACCTAGCTATCTTGCCTGCCGAGTGGAGGGGGGCCTAGGACACTCCCTGGAGCAGTGCACTGAGCCCAGAGAAGAGGGGTCCAGGGGTCCCCGGTTCAGGCCTAGGAAGGCCAGACTCCCAGCCCAATTCACACTCTAGACTGTTCCCTCAACCTGAAGGGTCTCTCCCTTTGCTGAAGGAAATATCCCTCACCCTAAGGTGACCTCAGTCTACGAGGTTAAAAGCAGCAAGGCCCTGACAAGGGCACTCATGGGAGTACACACGTGAGCACACACTTAGACACACACATGTGTGAGCACATATACACATATGAGCACATATAAGCACATATATGCGACACATACATACCCGTGAGCGGACACACAAGAGCATGCATGCACACACACGAGCATGAGCACACACGTAGTACACACATGTGAACACACACATATGAGCACACATGTGAGCACGGAGCAGCTGTGCCAGCACTGGCCCTGCTTCTCTGGAACCAAGTCCCCAGACAACGAGGCTTTGAGGAGGGCGCATTCCAGAACAAGGTGGGTATGCCAGGGCTCTCCCCCACACCACACCCCCTCACTGCTGCAGCGGCCAGAGCCGGGGACGCAGGCTCCCAGGCAGCCAAACAACCTTAGACATAGAACTACTTTCCCTCCTGAAAGTCGGCCCTCCCCATGGGCAGGAGGCTGCCCGCTGCCAGGGCACTCAGTCGACTTGGGGTTAACAGCCTGGAAGAGTCGGGATCCTGGAGGCCCCACAGGTGCCCCTTCCTGGAGAGGATCCCTGGGTTCTCCTGGAAGGCAAACTCTCCCTTCTCTTTCTCCTGCCTGCCTTGACTGGTGCTCCAGACGGGACTCCTCCAGTCACCAGGCACACCCTGTGCACACCCTGTGCCGGTGGGTGCTGACCCCGGCAGGAGTCCACTGAGCGCTGTGCATCTGGTCGGGGGAGCCGGGAACACCTTGAGGGGCTGCGCACATACCTGAGGGCGCCGGGGTCACCAGCACTTCGGTGGGGGTGGTCACTTGCACTTCTTCCCTGGCCTCCGGGGTCCCCTGTTCAGGCACTGGCGGTGTTGGTCTTACCAGGGCACCTCCTGTGGGGGGAAGAGGGGTGGGGTGCAGGTGGGCCTTGGTCCCTGGACTGCCCACCTTCCTACCTCCTGGACAGCATTCCCTCCAGAGATGCCAGGCCGTGCCCTTCCCTCTTCCCTGCTGTCAGGCTCCGAGAACAAGGGCTGGAGCCTGGGTGGGTCATCCCCTCTGCCTCCTAGTCGCCGGAAACTCCACTTGGCTCCAAACAGTAGAGACTCTAAGAGCCCATCTAGCTTCACCGTCTGCTTCACAGGGGAGGAGGCGGAGGCTTGTGGGAACAGCCACTCGTCCGTGGGCGCTAGCTTGTTGGAGACAAGCCGAAGCCCAGGCCTACTTCAGCTTTCTCCTTCTGCTTGCAAAACACTTTAGAGTTACAGAGCTCTGCCTCAAACACCAACATCTCACCTGCCTTAAGAGGCAGCGAGGCAGGCGTTCGTGTCCACCTCACAGCAGAGGAAGCTGAAGCTGACTTCCGAACAGCGTCCTCTCCCCAGCCAGCCAGCTGGGCTTTTTGGAGCCTCCTGATGGGCTCTGCAAAGCTCTAACCATCTCCTGAGGGAAGGCCGGCCTCGGAGCAGGGCCCTCTGGACCTGCCCTGCCCCCGACTTCAGCCAGCTCTTCCTCTTTGGTCCCTTTTATTCCTCTTTGGCTCCTTTCGGTCTCAGCACCACGAAGGGCAGACCAAGTGCTGCGGCTGGGGAGGTATTCACAAGGCATGGTGGTGTCTTTCACTGACCTTCTATCACCTTAGGTGTACAGAGCTCCCAGGAAAAGCACTCATCTCTCACATCACCTACAGCCTCACCTGATCCGAGCCTCTGGCATCAGCTCACATGTACTATCGCTACTCCTAGTTAGTCTTTCCTTCCCTCCCTTTGTTCCCTGGCGCCACCAGGAGGAGGCACTTACCTGGGACCCAGGTGGATAGCTGGGTAACGCTGGTTGTCACCTGCACAGAAACGGGAGGAGGTCTCTCACTGCCAGGAGAATCCCATGGACAGAGGAGCCTGGTGGGCTACAGTCCATGGGGTCACATGACTGAAGTGACTTAGCACACAGTTCTAGACCTCATATGCTGTGATGCAAGTCTGAGCCACAGCCAGGACTAACAGGACACATTCCTGCTCTCTTTCTGAAGGGCTCCCCCCACCACCCCCTACCTTCTCGAACGACAGAACTTGCACTGTAGCTGACGGAAAAACCAGGGCTGCGATTATTACTTCTTTTAGGGTACAGCTGAGTCTTGGGATCAACTCTCCCACTTTGGCTTCTCTTGTAAGTAAAATCCTACGCACACTGGATCATTCTCCCTTCCCTCCCTCATGTGACACTGCCCCGCAGCCTCAGTGCTACCAGGTCCTGGTCTCTGCCACCTTTGCCCAGCTCCTTGGGGGGATGACTCACTTACCTGGCCAGCCTGAGTGTCACCTGGGGAGGAAAGGTGAGAGCATGAGCTCAGAGAGGACATGTATGGCTGCCTGGGCTGGTTCACTCTGTACCTCCCTACTTTGTCCACAGCAGGCCCATTGGCAAAGAGAGCTCAGACTCTTCTTACCTGCTGCTGCCACCCTTCCAGGACTGGCCAGCCCAGATCCCAGGATCCCCGGTCTGGGGGGCCTACAAGGTGGTCAGTTGGTAAGAGGATACCTCTGGCTTTCCTTGAACACCACCGGTGACAGGCGTCCCACCCGCTCTGGGCCAGTCCACCCTTTCTGTCCTCACTGTAACCCTCCTTGAGCTGCCACCACCTCCCAAGCCTCCTGGCCACACAGGGTTGCTCCACCCTGGGCCCAGGCTACAGGGCAAAGCAACAGTTCCAGGGAGGGGGGATTGCTCCTGGCCAGCGCCCAGGTGACTGGGGTGTTACCATGGTGACTGGGGCTCTGCCTGACTGCCCTGTCAGTCTGTTCCTGATTCATGGAGCACTTTGTTCATCACATAGTTCTCCCTGTCCTAATATGTCCTTGTACTCCATGCTACCCAGGTGTGCCTTCTGCATGGTTTCCCAGGGCACCTGCCAGGGGTGTTTCAAGCCCCATATCTTTCCAGCCCCATGCCTCCTGGGCTCAAGGCAGTTGAGCTGGAGCCAGTGCTCTGACTCTGAGGCCGTGGGAGGGGATCTGAAGCCCCCAGATTCCCTAGAATGCACCTGACAGCTCCTCCAGGAGCTAGCCACCAGCTCCAGAAGCGACGTGGCACAGGCAGGGTCAGCGGTGGTGGTGGTGGGGGGTGCTGTGGACCCCAAAGAAGGAGGTGCGGCCATTCCATCAGGCCAGGCCATGAGAGCAGGTTCCCAAGACCACGATGCATCTCCAACTCCCTTTCCTAATGCCCCCGAGGTGGGACACCATGGGCCCAGGGTAAATACCCCAAGGCTCTTTGAGGTGCTGTAACCTGAGGGGGAGGGGAAGCCCTCAGACATGCTCCCCAAACCAGATACCCTTGTCGGGGATGGTCTCAGCCTCCACCCAGGAGCCAGTGGCCGCCCGCAGTGGCTGCCTCTCTGCTGGCCTGGGCAGGGTCTCGTTGCTCTTCGGGCCGCGCTCTCTCGAGGGCCGGGCCAGTTCCTCCTCCTCAGCTTTCCTCATGGACAGGCGGATGTCCGAGCTCGAGTAGGTGTAGCCGTGGCCCGCAGGGCAGATCTCCCTGAAGGCCTCTGCGAGTTCAAGGGTCAGAGGACAAGCTGAGGGGTGCTGTTCCCGCAGGAAGCCAGGGTCCTCCTTTCCCTCCCTCCTCGGGGCAAGGTAACGTGGCAGCGAGGAGGGTCCCCAGGTCGGGTTAAGGAGTTGGTCAGGGAGGAGGACTCAGGGTCTCTGGCCTGAGGTCAGGTCCAGGATGGGGGGACAGCGGCCACTGGCATGGAGGAAGCAGCTCGGTGGCCGGGGCCGAGAAGGGGACAGAGGGTTACCTGTGCCAGGCAGGGGGCATTTCTCACACAGGCTGCCCCAGGCTTTGCCCACTCGGCTGCAGCAGCATATCTGCTTGGTGATCCGCTGGGCCAAAGGCAGGGCGCAGGTGCCGGGCCCCAGCAGCCGGTAGCACAGCCCCTGCTGCATGGAGACGGCCTTGTCCGCTGCAACGGGCACAGCGGCAGGTGAGGGTGGGCAGGAAGGGGTGGGTCACTGGGTACGGCAGCGGGGGGGGCAGACCGGGGGGGGGGGGGGCAGGTGGTCAGCAGGAGGGGAAAGGCAGAGGACGGTGGAGTGGCTGGCCACGCAGGCTCAGACCGGCCAGGCCTGTGTCTTGGCGTAGAATTGGGGCCCTGAACGTGCTCACAGAACACGAGGGAGAGTGGCTGCAGGAATGCTTCAGCACCCCGCACTCAGGTTATCTGTTTGAGGGGCCTGGACCCCCACCCTCAGGTGGGAAAGCTGAGAGCAGGGAAGGGGATGTGCCTGCTTGTCTCGTGTTGGCAAAAGCCATCCTGGGGCGCACACCTGGGCGTGGTGTGCCCTGACGGCCGCAGGGTCTCCCTGGGTAGATGAGCTGAGGTGAGAGCCACCGGACTGATGGGGAGCTTTGAGGACAGGGGCCCTGCCTCGCTCATCTTCACAGCCCAGGCAATCTGGGTAGTGTCTGGCGCATGTGGGTGCTCAGGCAATGCTCACTGATCGACGGATGGAAGGCTAGATCCACGAATCAAAGTCCTGGGACTGCAGTGAATGTGCGCCACGCTGGGCTTAGAGAAGAACAACACCCAGGGCCATCTCTGCCTCCCTGCCTGGAGGGTCTCTTTCCAGCATTAATAAATAAGAGACCGTGAACACTTCCTGACGTGTTCTCCCCACTCTGTATCCCCTCATCCTTTGCTATCTCCTCTTATTATCTCCTCGCCCTGGGGACGCTGGATCCAGTCTCTCCCCCGCAAGGGTGCTCCCTCTTGTGAGGGTGGTGCTTGAGTCTGTTCATCTTGCAGTCTCCCAGACCCAGGACTTGGCAGTTCACAGACTGAGGGCTTGGCCAGCCACAGGGAACTTTGTTGATCCTTGGGTGGCCGACCTGACCTGGGTTGCTACTTTACAGAATCCAGTCAAGACTGGTTTTATTTAGTCCTGGTCAGACCTCCCTGGTCTGTGCTGTGGTGTCAGCTCTGCCATGGGGAGTGGCAGACAGGGCGGGGTGGTGGGGGGCATGGGCAGGCGACTGCTAGCCTGGGCTTCTCCCAGCTGGAAACCACAGAGGTCCCTGGAAACAGCTGCCTGAGTATACACACAGGCACACACACAGACACGATGCTGATAAGACTAGTGACATGTCCGTGCTCACGGACGCAGAGCACATCCAGACACAGGGACCACGGGATTTATGGAAAGGCCCCAGGGCTGGCAGGCTCTTCCTATGATGGGCAGGCTTTTTAAGAAAGGTCTGCGGTGCAGGACCCAGGCAGCTAGGCTCAGGCGCTGGAAGAGGCAGCCACAGCTCAGTGAGACATCACAGCAACGCACATGCCCCCAAAGCAGATGAGGCAACAGATGGGACAGCAATGATTAGAGAGAAACAGAGGAGGCAGAAAATCCCAAACTGCAAAGCCTTCAAAGAAATGCCTGAAGCCAAAAGAGAAGCAGTGACTGTCTCCATCCCAGTAGGACAAAGCAGAGGGGGTTTGTTGGAGCCCAGTTCTGGGTGGAGTGGCAGCCTGGGGTCTGGGGCATTTCTGCTCTCAGCCTGGCCTGTGGACCCTGAGGGTCTCATCTCGCTCCCCTAGCACCCCTCCCCCGGCCCCCCTGCACTCACACACACAGCGGCTCCTGGACGGATCCAGCAGGAGGCCGGGTCTACAGGTACACAGGTAGCTGCCCCTCGTGTTCACGCACTCCGAGTCCTCGCACAGGCCCAGCGTCAGGCATTCATTGACATCTGCGGGGAGCGGGGAGATGACCAGGTGCCCACCCCACCCCACCCTCTCGTGATAGAGGGGAGAAACCCAGGCAGAGCTCTGCTACGATTCTCCAAGAGAACAACAGCAGTAAGAGAGCTGTTTACTCAGTGTGATCCCTCTCGCTGGGCCTCGATTTCTCATTTGTAAAGTGGGGATAATAACAGTAACCACCATGTAGTCCCATTAAGGGGATAAAATTAGATAAACATTGCAAATCACTGGGTCCCGGACCTGGTGATTATGGTCATAATGTTAAGAGCTGGCGTTCATTGAGTGTCTAGCATGCCAGGGACCACACCAGCTGGTTTGCCTATGATATATGCGTGTGTGTGTGTGAGCTCAGTTGATCAGCTGTGTGGCTCTTTTGCGACCCCATGGTCTGGAGCCCACCAGGCTCCTCTGTCCCTGGGATTCTCCAGGCAAGAATACTGTAGTGGGTTGTGGGGAGTCCTGCTGACCCAAGGATCAAACCCGTGTCTCCTGCACTGGCAGGCAGAGTCTTTACTACTGTGCCACCTGGGAAGCTCTTGCACATGATATCTTATTTACTTCTCACAATTTTATCAAGTAGGTCCACGTGGCCTCATTTTACAAGTGAGGAAATTGAGGCTCCTGGAGTGACGTGCCCAAAGTCGCTCAGCTAGTAAGTGGCATCCTGGAAAGTAACAAGGAGCAGATAAGAGAAGAGTTGGCTTGGAGGGTGGGGAATGGTGTCCAGTGCCTCCTCTTCAGTCTTTCTTGAGAGACCCTGAACATCTCTGCTGGACCCAAGATCCAAGGATCATGTCCACAGTGAGAAGCTGCAGGATGGCAACTTCCAAGTTGCAGTTGCTGAGAACTTCCCAGAAAGAAAGAGGAGATGAGAGGCTGGAGGCAAGCACTGGGAAGAGGGCAGGGGAAATCCCAGCCCTCACACTCAAAGATGTCAGAAGCCCTCCTGGGGATGGCATCTTAGTTGATGATGGTGAACACAGAAGCTCTCTGATGGGCACCCAGCTCTGAGGCCGGCAGGTAACACTTGGCAGCCCAGAGCCACCTGCTTGCCCGCAGGCTCTGGGGGGAGTAGGCACTGGGCACAGGAATAAAGATGCTGAAAGATAACCCAGCTTGGGCACCAAGGGGAGCTACTCCTTTGCTGGATGTTCTATTGGGGGAGGGGGAGCTGAGAAGGGGAACTGATCTGTTTGTCTCCAAACTGTGGACAGAGTGACATCTAAATACAAATCTGAGTTGCAGAATCTCTCGTTTGCTTGAGAAGCTTCTGGGCTCCCCATCACCTCCTAGAGAGAGTCTCTAAACCCTCACCTGGTATCCAAGGCCCTCCACCATTTTCCAAAAGCCTGTGGCTGAATGGGTGGCTCTGATGAGACCCTGGGATGCCTGTGTTATTTCCTGTGGATACACTGGTGGTACTCCACCCAGCCCAAACTGCTCCTTGGCTCATGCTGGTCACTCGGACTGGAATCCCATGTCCCTTTTTAGTTGGGCAACTCTACTCTGCTTCCCAGGTGTCTCTAGTAGTAAAGAATCCGCCTGCCAATGCAGGAGACCCAAGAGATGCAGGTTTGATCCCCGAGTCAGGAAGATCCACTGAAGGAGGAAATGGCAACCTGCTCTAGTATTCTTGCCTGCAGAATCCCATGGACAGAGGAACCTGGCGAGCTACAGTCCTCAGGGTTGCAAAGAGTCGGACATGACTGAAGTGACTTAGCACACAGCCCAGCACACTCATTTTTAAAGTCTAGGTCAGGTATTATCGCACTGTGGGCAGTTTCTTAACCAGTTGAGCCACGAGGGAAGCCCAAGAATACTGGAGTGGGTGGCCTATCTCTTCTCCAGTGGATCTTCCCGACCCAGGAATCAAACTGGTGTCTCTTGCATCGCAGGTGGCTGCTGCTGCTGCTGCTAAGTCGCTTCAGTCGTGTCCGACTCTGTGCAACCCCATAGATGGCACCCATCAGCCTCCCCTGTCCCTGGGATTCTCCAGGCAAGAACACTGGAATGGGTTGCCATTTCCTTCTCCGTTGCATGAAAGTGAAGTCGTTCAGTCGTGTCCGACTCTTCGGGACCCCATGGACTGCAGCCCACTAGGCTCCTCTGTCCATGGGATTTTCCAGGCAAGAGGACTGGAGTGGGGTACCATTGCAGGTGGATTCTTTACCAACTGAGCTATCAGCGAAGCCTGGTATCACCTGGAGCCTTCCCTGATCTTCCAGTCTGGAAAGGATGCCATAGCACCCAGTGCCTCCTCCTCTAGAGAGCACTTCTCTCACTGCGTGAAGTTGTTAAGGCATTTGCCTTTACCTGGGACAGTGGCTGTGTCTTGTGCATCACTGTGAACTAACACCTAGGGCAATGTATGCAGTTCATAGCAATACCCCCAGATTAGCCTGTGGAAGTAGGGGACAAGGATGAAAAGAGTAGGGATGGTTCCTACAGGTGCAGAGATGAGGGGTCCCATCCCAGATGGGGAGATTGCAGCCACAGACATGGCTTGGGGGAGATTTCAGGGGTAGGGTCTCCTGGGGAGGGCCCCTCAGGAGCTCGGTGGAGGGAAGGTGGCAAGCCCATCTGAGACCCTGGGAATCACTTTAACCCTGCAGACCGGGAGACCTGCCTGGCAGAGAGGCCACTGGGGATGGTTTAGATACAAGCAGCCCCACTGCACTCTCTAAGGGCAAAAATACTAACTTCTCTGAACACCCACTGGCCATGAGGTCCTTGCTTCATTGCTCCTGAGAGTGGCAGACCTCCTGGGCTGGGCTTGATCAGAGGCCTCTCCTTTTGCCTGGTCCAGGCACCAGTTCTCATCTGTGGGCCGGAAATCCCCACAGGCAGAGATAGCCCAGACTCCTCTCTCCTGAAGAAGCCTCCAAGGGAGGGGACCTAGGAGGCCATCTGAGTCAATCCTCTGCCTCTAATTTGGCTTCACCTAAAGCAAACCATACAGACAGCAATTTGTCCAGTTCCCCAAAGGGCATCTGTCTCAACCCCAGGAGCCTCCCAGGGGCTGGCAGGCCCAGCTCACATCACACCTCTTGCCAGGTCCACAGCCAACAAGGGCTCCTTGCTCAGAGCCATGGCTGAGCATCCCCCCTTCCCATTCTTTGGTCTTGAGGTGCCCCTGGGCCTTGTCCCTCTGGGGGTCTCTAATGCAGAGCATCAAGGCCTCAGCTGGCTTCACAGAGCCTGCCAGCCAGGTCAGCAAGGCCCAGAGACTGTGCTTCAGAGTCTCCCTCCCCCAGCCCCACCTCTGCCTGTGCCTGCCCCACTCCAGGAAGGAGGCCTGAGCAGCTGAGGGACTTTGCTGGAGAAAGTCCGCAGAGGTCCCATCTTTGCAGGCTGACTTGATCTCCCACCCTGAAGTCCGAAGTCCTCCTGTTCCAGGGAGAGTGGCGCAGGAGGGGAGTGGGTATGCGGGGACAGCACCCTGAGTTGCCTCACCACACCGCCCTAGATCTGGGTGGGGGTTGGGGAGAAGCGGCGGAGGGGACAATTTGGCTCCCGGGCCCTCGCTCAGCTTGCACCATCACTGCCCTCTGACTTCCTTGGGCCTTGGAGCTGGCAGCCGCCACCCCAAACCAGCTGGGGCTTAGTGGCCCCGCGAAGACCATTCAGACAGCGGCAGCCGCTACGTCTATCACGGGGGAGCATCTCTCTGCATTATGGTACCTCTGGCATCTCGGTTCCCCAAGCCCAGCCCTGGGCCTGGTCATCCTTACCTTCGCAGTGAGTGAGGTTCAGTCTCTTGTACCCCTGGGGACACTCCAGCTGGCCATTTTCAATCACCGGGGAGGCTAAGGAATGAAGATACAGCTAGGTCTCAGTGGAGAGCCCTTGGGCTCCTCTGTCACCCATACTGGGAAGTGGGGTGCAGTCTGGATGTCCAGCCCACTCTGAAGCTATGAGGCCCCAACCCCCCAACCCCAAGCCATTGCCCTGGGCAGCTGTGTCTCCTTGGCCAAAATCCCTTCCCTGGCTCTCACCAGGCTACTCTCAGTGCACCTCGCCATGACTAAAAATGATACTAAGTGACTACATATCTTGAATATAGTTATATTAGATACAGTTTATATTATATATTAATGTTATATAACATATTATAATATATAATTATATATGTTAGAATATATAACATTAATATATAACTTGTGATTGAACAAGTTTTATTTAATTTTTACTTTGTTTGTAAAATAACTATAGAGTTGCAGGAAGTTGCAAAAATTAGTACAGAGGTCCCGTGCATCCACCACCCACTTTCTTCTAATGGCTGCATCTTACACAACTATAGTTGTTTTGTTAGTGTTTAAACATCTTGATATGACAATTCACATTTGGGTTCTAAATTCGGTTTCTTTTGATGTTTAATTTTAATGCTGCCATAGCTGACAAAGAATCTCAGATAGAGATGGAAGACGCTCAATATTTGTTGCGCTTATAAAACCATGATATTCATTCATTCACACTCACCAACAATGTGATGCAATTTCAACCATGTTGACATTTGGTTAGTAGAGTTTCATGTTCCTTAAGGTCAGTTAGTTATGCTGACAAATTCAAAAAAAGTTAGAAAACCTGTTTTCAAGTTTTTCAGGTATACAAATAAGCGGATTTACAGCAACACGATGATGGAATTGTTTCCAACATCTATTTTCAAAAGGCTCTCTCCCATCACGACTTGCTTGGAAAGCATCCCTGCTTGAAGATTATAGTGAGCAAAACTGGGCAGCAGTCTGAGTCCAGATGGACCAACCAAGCAGTAACTGTCAGTACTGTGGTGCTGATAACTCCTATTTTGATTTCACAACATTCCCTTTTACTTTAAAGAGAGAGAGAAAAGAAGCGTGCATTTAAAAAAAACAATTGACTTCTAATAAGAACAGAGAAAACATCTCCACTACCTTGGAGGGACAGATTTATATGTCAGCCTCCAAAGAAGTACTTTGAAGATGTTTTTATTTAAATTTTTTTTTCTTCAAAAGCACTAGCAGATGGTATACTGCTGACAGCTACCTGTCATCAAAGGTAAAGGCAACAGATGTGGAGCATCTATCTTTTTGTTTAAAAAAAAAAGAAGAACTCATGTTTCAGTTTGATAATTTCCTTGTCAAGTCGTAGCCAGTAATTCTGAGGGGTACAGGGATTCTACAGATACTATTGCAACACGAAGTTCTGTAAAGACACCATCATACTTTGAATGTATTGTTTTATAAAGTTAACAGTGTTATGACTTTCTGTGGCAACGTATCTTCTCCTAGCTCTGACCCCTTTATGGCAATAGCTTGCCTATGAAGGCTGTGGTGAGGGGACGTTACAAACAGCCTTCTTCAGCTCCATTACCTTGCTCCATTACCATGTTAGTGGTTCTAACATCAATCACTGAGCTTTATAGAGTTATTGGTAAATCTCGTCTTTATTCAAGAAGTCATATATTGTTGAGAATCTAGGTCTTCTATCTTCCATATAGATTCAGTCTTTAGTGGCCTACACAATAAATAGTTCTTCATATATTTATTGTTGAAACAGATTCTTACAAGTACCAAGAGAGGCGTTAGGAATACCTACAACTTCATCCAGTTGTACAGCATAGTATGCACTCACTTGGTATTCTTTTTGGTTTTGTTTTTGGCATGTGGGGATCTTAGTTTCCTGACCAGGGATCAAACCCATGCCCCTGCGCTGGGAGCTCAAAGTTGCAACCACTGGACTACCAGGGAAGTCCTCGGGTGTTTTAAAATATTTTTCTAATCAACATAGCTTTTAGTCCATCATTAGCTGTTATCTCTGGGCACATTACGCACTGAAGGTGGGATCTGGTATTAATGATGCTAGATATAAGCTGCATTTCATATAGCCTTCTTGATCATCTGACCCCTGGGTTCCATTTTGGGCCCCATCTGAGAGGCCCTCGTTACTTTTACCTGGGAATTTGTCTGATGACTTATCAGAGGAGAATCGTCAGCCTTGCACTTTTAAATGATCGCACTGATTTGTATTATTTTAAATCCTGTTTCTTTGCAAGAATGTTTTAGAGTCACTTCTACATTTGGGGAGGGTTGCTTTAGTTAACACCAGACCATCTAACTGAAAAAACCCACAAGCGGAACACTGTCAGGCTGTCCATGTTGTGATACCAAAGACAAACATGAGGAGGCGCAGTGTTTCCCTGGAAGGCCCACTCTTGCCTGAGGATGCTCGGGACTGCCTGACATAGAGACCAAGTGAAGCCATAAATTAGTAAAACTTAATTTTCTTTTTTAAGGTTAAAGGATTGTAAATGGAAGTTGTTATATATGTGTGTGTGTGAGTGTGTGTATATACACACACACACACATATGTATACATATCTGCCACAAATATGTAGTTTGCATGTCGTCATCTACACGGGGGAAAACGGCCTAAAAGGCCGCAGTGCAGAGATAAGCAAGGGATCTGGAAACACGGCCGACACTGAGAAGATGGATGGGGGTGAGGCTGGGAAATGTGAGGGTCTGGCCTGGCGCCTGGTGGCAAGAACTGAGGACAGGGAGGAGGCAAAGCATGAGGGGAAGCTGTTTGGGGAAACTCAGAAAGCAAGCTGATTTATGAGGAGCAGAAGGTGGGAAGGAATGGCGCGAGGCTGATGCCAGGGGGCCGGGAACATCTGGACGGCGCTTCGGAGGCGGAGGCGGGAGGCCTTGGGCGCATATGGTCTTGACTCTCACAATAACCCCGTGAGGCAGGGGTCATTATCCCCAGTTAACAGATGAGGAAGGAAGGTGAAGCTCAGAGGGGGCTGAGTCAGGGTTGCAACCAAGCTTCTGGCTGGCTGTGAAGGGTGCTTCCCCCACCTGGAGAGGAGGAAGCGGGAAGCCAGGAGGCCAGGGCAATAAGCCGGTGCCCAGAGGGAGATGTTAGAACTTTAACAAAGGATTGTAAGTTGAAGTTGTAATATATATATATATTTACATATGTATACATATTTGCCACAAACTTGTTTTTTGCTTCTTTAACAAACAGGAGAGGGGTGGTGGAGAGCTGGGCCCAGAGGAAGGGTGGACCCAGCCATGGCACCCGCAGGAAACCCTGTGAACCGGGGGAATGTGTCGGCTGAGAGCAGCTGGCCTCTTTCCTTAGTCTGGAAACACATGCTTTTCCTGTAAAGCACTTTCCTCCTGAGAGGACTCTGCCCCCTCACTGGCCTGAAGAGAAACCACTGACTGGACAATCCTTGGTGAGGGCAGGCTTCTAGAGAAATGCCAAAGCCAGTGTTCCTGGTGAAATGTCCACTTTTGCCAGGACCCTCAGTGCCTCTCCTCACACCTCACAGAGGCCATGTGAGGTGTGAGGGGCTGCTTCCTAGCTTCTGTAAGGACAAGTGCAGCATCCGATCCAGAAAAGCCTACTTATGTCTCTTTGAGGGAAATAAAACCTAAGTTCAGATGACCATGTGGAAGGGAGAGACCCTGGGTTGGGGTGAGAACTCAGCACCCATCCATGGCTCTGGGTGAGATTTTGGCATGGATGGGGTAGGGCAAGTATCACCAGGCACATCTCTTAAGTGCTCCCAACACACTTGGGCCTTCCCTCATCGTAGTGATTAAACATGCTGTGGCTGCCTGTTTGCTTGTCCGTCTCCCCTGATAAAGTGTAAGCTCTGTGAGGACAGGGACCTTACCTTCTCTGTCATTGCTATGTCTCTGGCATGCCCAGCACACGGAACAGTACAGGCACTCAATCAAAATGGAATGAATAATATTATAGAAAGCATTAAAAATGGCTTGTGGGCTTCCCTGGTAGCTCAGCTGGTAAAGAATCCGCCTGCAATGCAGGATACCCTGTTTCGATTCCTGGGTTGGGAATATCCCCTGGAGAAGGGATAGGCTAGCCACTCCAGTATTCTTGGGCTTCCCTGGTGGCTCAGTCAGTAAAGAATCCACCTGCAATGCGGGAGACCTGGGTTTGACCCCTGGGTTGGGATGATCCCCTGGAGGAGGGCATAGCAACCCACTCCAGTATTCTTGCCTGGAGAATCCCCATGGACAGAGGAGCCTGGTGGGCTACAGTCCATGGGGTTGCAAATAGTCGGACATGACTGAGTGACTAAGCACAGCACAGCAAAATATCTTGTACTGTGGGCTAGGCCCTTTTATAAAGGCTTTACAAGTAATAACTTATTTAATCCTCATAATAGCTCTTGGAGATACTAACCTTATCCCCAACTCCCAGATGAGCAAACCGAAGCATAGAGAAGTTAAGACACATGCCCAAGGTCACCCAGCTGGTGGATGGAACTGGGATTATGAATCTGCCTCCAGAAGACAAATTCTGAACCATCCCTCTACTAACTACAAATGAATGAATGAATTCATGAATTCATGACAAGCCTTAGCAGTTGTCTAGGACAAGAATCCTAGCATCTAGAGGCCATAGGGTGATACCTGCCCAGAAGGAGACTTATCACTCTTCCTGGGACCTCCTCCTCTTTAAGAACAAGGGATCAGGAGAGTGAATGAGAAAAAAAGGCAGAGTCATCTTGAAGGAGGTCAGAAGAATCAATCAAAAGCTGGGGAATTAATCAGATCCTGGGCAAATGCTCAACAATGGGTACAACAGAAGAATCATGTAGAACTGATAAAGGAAACAGTGAAGACCCTCTGCTCCTCCCGTGGCTCCTCAGCCAGATCAAGATAAATCCAGGGTCAGAGAGCAGAGGACCTGTGGATCTGGAAAGACAGAGTGCTGAGCTGCGATTCCCATGGGTGTTTCAAAGAGGCTCTTGCGGAGTGGCCTTGCAGTCAGGACCTTGACCTGAGAAGCCAAAGCAGCTGCTGAGGGGTCAACTGGACTCAACCTGAACTCCAAGGAGTCTGAACATCCCCAGATGCCTGGGAAGCAGGTCAGGCAGATGTGTGTGACTTTCCTGGTCAGGAAACCTGGGCCACGTGGGCCTGGAACTCAGGTCTTCTAGCCCTGGCCTCGGGCCCTGTCCACTCACTGCCACCCCTCCGTTGCTCAAAGAAGGAAGCAGAAGGACCACTGGCTGCAGCTTGCCCCTGCCCTGCTGATTCTTACCCTCAGCTGCTGGAATCCCCAAGGAGGCCTCAACACGGGCAAACTAATTGCTAGAGACAGTTTTGGCCCTGACTGTTGACAGAGCTAAGGGAGGAGATGGGGAAGACATATGTCTGGCTACGGGGCTGTTTACAAGCCAAGCTGATCTCAGTCTGTGATGACAGATGGTTGTAGCAGGGAGATGTGGAGGGTCCAGAGAACACACACACACACACACACACACACACACACACACACTGGACGAGGCTAAGCTCGATACACACAGGCACGTGTACAGGCTGGAGCTTAAGTCCTGATTTGCAAACTCTGGTGGGTAAGCTGGAAAGAAAACTTCGACTCCCCTGGGGGCAGCGGGAAGCGTGTGGGTGCTGGGGCAGGCAGGCTCACATTTAATTCCTGGCTCTACTCTGACTAGCTGTGTGACTTGGGGCACACTTCTTAACCTCCCTCAAGGCCTTGATTTTTTTCCCATGTAGAAGTGGGGATAGAAACTCAGTTTGTGGGTTGTTGTGAGGATTAACTTTACTAAAACAATCAACATCAGACTAAAGCTAGCTCAGGGCCCTGCACAGTCCCTGGAGATGCTCCCCTAGACTTCCTCCCTCCCTCCGTCTTCCCCTCCCTCCCTTCCTTCCAGCAACACAGTTTTAAGGACAAGCTGGCCGGCTGCTCTTTACTGGCTGGAGAGACTTGGGCAAGTAACTCTCTGAGCCTTGGTTTTCTTATCAGTAAAATGGAGATGACCATTCTTTTCTCAGGGCATTATTGTGAACACTAAACAAGTATGAAAAAGTCTGAGCGTGAGGCTTGTCACATATTGATTATCATCATAATGTTCATTATTCCGGTGGTGAAGTCCTAATGGATTCCCGCCCCCCCCACCACGTGATGCAGAAATCCCACCCAAAGATGGGCTCTGACTGCTTCTTCAGGCTGGATCTGAAGCCAAAATGGGTGTCTCGGTCACTATGAACCATGATGTAGTGAGGGGTCCAGTCAGACACCTGGCTCAAATGGGTACCACACCAGCCACCCCAACCCCTCCGCTCCCTGGGGCTCTCCAGGCCAGAGATGCCACATGTCAGTGACGCCCCTGCAGGGGTAGGAAGGGTGTGAACGTGAGCCGAGGCACATTTCCCAGGAGGCTCTGAGTCCCTTGGAAGCTCTCAGAACAACCCTGAGCCAAAGAGTCACTACTTTTTTCAGCCCAACAAACTGCAATTCGGAAAATCTCATTTCTTTAGGGCAGGAGACTGGGCGTCTGACTGAGAGTCGCAGGGAACAGGAGCCCCACCCCGGCACAGCTGTTCCCTCGGCCCAGGTCCTCTGGTTCAGTGAATGCCCAAGCCAGGAGGCAGGGGAAGCAAATTACAGAGCAATAAGAGCTAGGGGGCTAGGGTCACATAGACCTGGAGCTTCAGGCCCAGTTTCATCTATAAAATGAAGACAGTAAGACCCATCTAGAGGTGTGGTTAGCATGCAACGAAATGAGAACAAGCATGGTGCCCGGTTCATATCACATCTTCTGAATAAAGAGCATCTAAGGAGGATGTGGGGCTTCCCTGGTGGCACAGATGGTAAAGAATCTGCCTGCAATGCAGGAGACCCAGGTTCAGTCCCTAAGTCAGGAAGATCCTCTGGAGAAGGGAATGGATATCCACTTCAGTATTCTTGCCTGGAGAAGTCTATGGACAGAGGAAACTGGTGGGACAAAGAGTCAGACACAACCGGTCGACTAACACACACACACACACACAAACACACACACACAGAGGATGTGTCAGGGTGATGCAGCCGTGACTCACAGTAGGATTCTCTGCCCCAGCCCCCTCAGACATCACCTTCACACGCCCATTCTCCCCAGGGGCTGACATCACAGACCGACAGCCGGAACACCCCGTGTGGGCAAGGACCATGGCAAAACCAAGCCAAACCAAGGCTTTCCTTCTATTTAGAGTTTCATATAAATTTCCAGACATCTACATAAACCTCCATCCCCTTGAAAATCAAGTTCCTTCTCCCACTCCTTCTACTCACTAGTTCTTGGTAGGCACACTCCTCATAGTGGGGAGCTGAGGACTTCTGGAAACATCCCACTATAGAGCTAGACAGCTGCAGTTTTTAATAAGTTGTCCCTATTGCTCAGCTTCCAATTGAGCTCTGCCTACTAGAAACTTCTGTACATCTGTTTTCTCCCCCCTCACCAAACCACACAGAACAAGCCTACCTGCTCCTCCCCTGACCCTATGTTTCTTTCAACACATCTCCCCTAACTCAGACCAGGGCTGCAGGCTGGTGCCTTGCCTGTCTGTTCAATCCGGTCTTCTGGCCGGATGCTGGCTTTCATGTACACCTGGAACACAGTACTGGGATGCACCCTCTGGACTGAAATCCTGGTCTAACATCCTGACTTGTCTGTCTTTAGGCAGATTCAACACCCCCACCCCACCCCTGGATAAGGCAGTCCTAGGGCTTCCCTGATAGCTCAGTTGGTAAAGACCCCGGTTTGATTCCTAGGTTGGAAAGATCTGCTGGAGGAGGGATAGGCTACTCAGTCCAGTATTCCTGGGCTTCCCTGGTGGCTCGACTGGCAAAGAATTCACCTGCAATGTGGGAGATCTGGGTTCAATCCCTGGTTTAGAAAGATCCCCCAGAGAAGGGAAAGGCTACCCACTCCAGTATTCTGGCCTAGAGAATTTCATGGACTGTATGGTCCATGGGGTCACAAAGAGTCAGACACAACTGAGTGAATTTCACTAGCCCCTCCTCTCCCTCACTTATTACGGAGATCCTGATTAGTTAAGCATTAGACACAGTGTGATTTGAAATAGAGCTCCTCGGTCCTAGCTGTGTGACTCTAGACAAGCTCTTTAGCCCTCTCTGAGCTACATTTTTCTCCCCCAACAAATGGGGATAAAGATCCTTAACTTGCAGGTGGTCATAACAGTGAAGTGAGATAATGCATGTGAAAGCACAGCATAGTGTAAAAATTCAGTAACTGGCAGCTATAATTGTCTTTTCAAAGGGAAAGCTGTAGAATTCCTTGAAGGGGCAGAGCAAGAGAATCTGCTCTCCCTGAAGATACATGGAGGGGCCTGGGTTCCGAGGTAAACTCATCTCATGCCAGGCAGATGGAGAGATGGTCTCATGGCAAACAGCTGGGGCCCACCACCGCAGGCCGTGCACCATGTGCCAGCCCTGCTTGCCCCAGCAAAGGGGCCCCAGGGTTGACACGGCCAGTGCCAAGCCAGATGGGGCAGCAGCCAACTTTCCAGTCAACCCAGATGTCTGTCTTTCTCGGGTGAAAACTCAGAAATGTGGCCTCAATCAAAGTGGCTTTTGAGGGCTGTGTGCTCTCCAGACCCTGGCGGGGGGACGGCTGCAGCTCTTGAGCCGGGACCTTTGATAACTGCCCAAGGGTCAGGAAGATGTGGCTCAGGCCAGGGCCTAGCAGGTCAGCTGCATCTGCCACTCAGAGTGAAGGCAGAAAGGGTGGGGGGACCAGAGGCTGGCCTCGATCGACTCCCTGAGCTATTTCCTTGAGAAAGGAGGCACTGAGAGTTTTGTTTTGTTTTGTTTTTTCTGGAAGAAAAGGGATTTGTCTGTGCCATGTAACTGAGACATCAAGGCAGTCCTTTTCCATGTCACAAATGGCAGCATTCTGCAGGGACCTTCTTCAACCATCCTGTACAGCTTCAGGAGTCAAAGATGATTTAGGGAAAGCTATGACGTCACACGTGACTCCTCCCCACCCCAGCTTCTGGCTTCATTACTGCCCTCACCCCGTGATTCTATTAGACCACCTTGTTGGGAGCAACAGAGCCCTTCCCTGAGGGGTGCAGCAGTGTTTTTATCAGAAGAGAAGTAGAGGTTCAGAGGGGCAAAGCCACTAGGGCTGAGAACATTCTAGAACACAGGATTCATGCCTATCTTGCCAACCATTCCCAAAGCCACCCCAGCCACTCGCCTTCTTTTTCCTGAGTCTTGCACAGTAGTTTGCCTGTCTTGTCTACTTAAAGAAACATTCCTCACCCGGGCTCCCCAGGCTCAGGCATGGAGCTGTCTGGCACCCTATCAATACAAACAAGGTTACCCAGCGTCCTGCCCCTTCTTTCCACAATGCCCAACTGCACTTTACCACGTTTTAAATGTTGACATTGCCCTGTCTTTGTAATTTCTTGCTCAGTATGGGGAATACTTAACATTCCAGGGTCTGCACCCTGGTGCCCAGCTTGCTGAGATGTGCTGAACACAGTGAAGGAGGTGGTGCTCAGAGGCGCTACCTAGTACAGGGAGGGGGTGAGGCCTCAGCCTTGGGCGTGTTCTGCTCCAGAAAATGTTCTCACGCGCTTGATCTCGCCGGCTTATGCAATTTCCTTGGGTTATTAAGCACTTCCCCACCTCTTTGGCTTACTCTAATAATTGTTCAGATCTCATCCTGGATATCACCTCCTTAAAGCCTTCCCTGATCCACCAGTTTGAGGAAGGATCTCTTAGCCCAGTGTACAGATGTGCAGGTTGCGCACTGAACAAAAGGATGACATCTGACAGAATCATTGGCATCCTGGATTTGTCTAATTATAAAGACTATTTTGAACACGTGGAAAGGGTACCTTTCACTCATTTGCACAAAGGTGCTACAGGAACTATCCATGGCCCCAGTTCTGCTGTCTGCAACACCCCTCCACCACTAGACTGTGTGCTTGAGAGGGCCGGCACTGTTTCTACCTGTTCTTCACTGTTCGGTCAGGGCTGCACATTAAGGGTACTTCATCAGTGTTGGCTGAATGGAGTGTGGTATGAGGAAGTCTCAAGGGTGGGTCTGACCAGGAGAAAGAAAGGTGGTAAAAACATCTCTGGCCTGCAGGGGGAGATGTTGAGCAGTTCCACACACTTCCGAATCGGCAGTGGGGCCAGTCCCTTTACCCTTTTTGGAGGGATATTTTCTAACAGTAATTATAACAGCTACCAGGAAATGCCCTAAAGGTTGGTACAGGCACCATATCACTGACTCTTGACAGTGGCCCTACGAGGCTGGCACTGTTCCTGTCTCCACTCCACAGATCGGAGATGAGGCAGAGAGAGCTCAGCAGGTAAGAACTGGGACTGGTAACCTATCACGTGTTGGACATTTAGGCCTGGAATCTAAATACTAGCCTGTGCTGCTTCACCAGAGTCTATCACACTATGAAACTGTCCACATTTCTTTTTAGTCTGGAAAATATGATCACCTCTCCACAGGCGAGTCTGAAGTAAGGAACAGTCCTGCCGCTCCCACCTTTGGGCTCTGGGCCAGGCCCCCCACAAAGCTGACTCACCGAGTCGACTGCTGATAGGCAAAAGAAATACCTGCCAGGCCTGGGCCCAGACCTAGGAGGGAGACCTGCATGAGGCGGGGAGGGGTAGACAGGTTGGGTGGGCAGGAGCCATACTCAGGCACAGAAACCTTGTCACCCACCTCCCAACTTTAAGATCAATGCCTATGAGAGCAGCATTCCTGAATTCTCAGTACTCCTGAATTTTCAGGGCTCAGAGTACACGAGGCACCTGGTGAGTATTTGCTGACTGACTGACTGAATGAATGAATGAATATGTTAGGCTTTCCCATCATTGGAAAGAGGGCGGGAAGTGGAGTTTCACATACCCTAAGGCCCAGGACATTCTGGGGCAGGTGCCCAGCCCAGATTCAAAGACTGGGAGGCAGGAAGCTGGAGGTGAGGAGGAGAGATTGAAGGAAACATTGAGTCATGAAATCAAAAACCTTGGGGCCTCTGGGACCTGGGCAGGGGGTGTGTGGAAGGGGTTGAGGGGTATACCAGGGGGCCCAGCCTAGGATGGGGTTCCTAAAATCTGAGCGAGAACTGGCAAAAGGCAGAAACCTCTTTCAGGCCATCAGATGGAGCAGGCAGGCCACACTGCACCAGGCTGCGGGTCTGAGCTGTCAGGAGCCTCTGCCACTAGTCGGAAGCAGACCTGGAGAGCCTGCCCAGTTTACCAGCATCTTCTACCTGCCTGGCCTCTGAGACCCTGGTGGGAGATGCAGGTGGGAGGGGGTGGTGGGAGGTGTCTGCTGCAGAGGCCAGGCCCAGGGAGAGCTTTGCTCACCAGCCTGGAGCCTGGCACCCAGCACTCACCTGGTCTGGGTGGACACGGGGCACAGAAGGTCACCCCCCAGAAGGCTCCCACGCTGCCACAGCAGTCTTCCTGGGCCATTAGCTCTGGCAGGGGATTGGCACACTGGAAAAAAAAAGGACCATGGACACTCGTCACCTGCTTCCCTCTCCCGCACAGAGATGTCCTAAGAGAGCCTGAGTCATGAGTTCACCCCTTACATACTGCCAGAGAATTCCCCCACCCAAGGGAAGGGAGGGGAGGTGTTGTCTCGGAAGGAGGTAGAAAAACCCAAGGTCCACCCTGTCAAACACTAAACTTAGGGGGTGGGGTGGCAGTGACACGCCCAGACAAGATCTTCTCTGTGAGGTCTGCAAACTGCTCCCATCCATGTCCCCAGCCCAAAGACACAGGGGTCTCCAAGGATGGGCTTTCCTCCATCAGACTCCAGAGAATGCCAGGACCACCTCTCGTGAGCAGGGTCCATGCTCAGCAACACTGCAGCTGAAAGGATCCGGGGACCCAGGACCCTATCCTTGAGCTATTCCCCACCGGCTCCAGCTCCCTAACCTCAGGAGGAGTTTCCGGAAACGCCAAACTGCAACCCTAGGGAAAACCATCCTGGGTCTGGCTTAGCCCCTATCTTTAGGTGCCTGGACTCGGAAAAGCTCACTTGATTTCCCATCACTGACTGCGGATCCCATCAACAAAAGAAGGAATGATTATCTTCGCATGCCCAAGGCTTTGGGGTTTAACCTGCATTTGCTGATTTTACACCTCTGTGACAACTCTCCAAATTCCCTGCCAGTTCTAACAGCCCCTCTGTCCATGCCCCGAGGGTCCTACACTCAGCTCCAAGGGAGCTCAGGATGTGCTGAGACCAGAGGACACTGGTCCCTTGCAGAGGGGACCTCTCTTGGGTCCTCTTCTATGTGCCTGGCACTGACAGGGACCCAGTGGAGCCTGGGTTGGCTTGCCCAACTTCTCGACACTCATGGCAATTTTATGCTCTGAGTTTTCCCATCTGGGAAATGGGAGACCCTGCAGATGCCCACATTCTCTAAGAATGGGGAGGAGAGAGAAGGAGGAGGGGCACCGTGGGGAGCAGTCACTGTCTCAAAGCCCCCAGGGCTGGGGCTGGAGCCACAATCTCACCTGTCCGTTTAAAGTGCTCAGGTAGCATCGGCCCAGCAGGGCCGGAGTCCTGGGCACCACTGGGGGAGGTAGCCGGGGAGTTTCTCCGGACCGGGCGGGGATGCGGTTGCTGTCCCAGTGACTGTGGCCGGGGCCGATGGGAAGCCGGGGCGAGGGCCTGGTCTCCACGCTGTTCTCCTCCGGGGCCTCCTCGGCCTCCCCTCGCACCCGAGCCACCTGGTGGATCTGCACCGAGGCCTCGGGCGGGTGGCGGATGTGCACTTTCACCAAGGAGGGGTTCACCGAGGCTGGGCACAGGGGCTGAGGTCAGAGGTGGGGACACAGGGCCCCACCCTCTGTGGAGTGGCATCAGCCCTCAGGTGGGCCTCTGTGTGTCTCCCCAAATCTCTCCTCCGTTTCTTCATTCTCTACCCAAAGCCCAGAAGAATTTCTCAGGGAGGACAGGACAAAGCGCAGACTCCTCATTCCACACCTTCCTATGAAGAACCTTCCTTATCAACTTCCAAAGTACCTTCCTGATTCCACCTCCACCCATGATCCTGCACAGCCCAACCAACCCTGCGTGGTCCCCACCCCATGCCTTTGTTTAGACCAGTCCCTCTGCCCTGGAAGCCCTCCCACGCCCCTCTGCTTAACCAAAGCCAACCCATTGTTTAAGGCCTAACTGAAGTCCACCTCCTCCAAGCAGCCTTCCCAGAACACCCCGAGCTCAGGTCTCTCTCCTGATCTCCTACAAAAGTCTGTATTTTTTTTTTTTACCCTTTATTTGGTACCTAATAATAGAGGCATCTTCCCTCTCCTGTCCAGGACCCATGGGTTCCTTAAAGTCAGGACCCTACCCTTAGACTCTTTGTCTTACTCATAGCACCCAGGAGAGGGTAAGGGCAAAAAATATATAAATAAATAAATCGATGAACTCAGAAGGAAAGGCAGAAAAAAATTTAGGGAGCAAAACTGAGCCTGAAGATGGAGGAGAAGGAAGTGCTGGAGACTCAGTTTCCCATCTCCTCTACCAGGATGCCAGCACCCACCCCACGTGGTTCCCCAGCCCCACGCTCACCCAGCTGGTTGGAGAGAGGCAGCGTGAAGGTAGACTGCTTCAAGGGGCCCTCCAGTGGGGCCCTGTGGCGAGGGCCCCTCTCTGGAGTCTCCTGGTCCAGCCTGGGGGCGGGCAGGTGGCAGAACTTCCCGGTGGAGTTGGCAGGACACCAGCACTCATCCCTGCCGATGCAGCGGCCCCCGTTCAGGCAGGGGATCTGGCAAAAATCTACAACACCGAACTCAGGGTGACTGGCAGCAGACGCATACAGCAGCACCTACTATGCGGGCTGGAGGGGTGGGGGGCGGGGGGGCTGGGTGACCGGGCCCCCACGTCTGATGGCTTCCGGAACCTGGTCCCCTTGGAAATGCAGGGACTTTCCAGGAGGCCCGGGAGTGAAGGAGGACGGATAATAACTAGGCCTTGCCTTTCCTCAGCACCATGGTGACCTGGAGGATGGTTAGGGGAGTGGCCCTATTTACTCCTTCACCTCTCTATGAGGAAACTGGGACTCAGAGAGGTTGTGTGACTTGCAAAGTCACACGTGACAGAGCTGGGTGAGGACTCAGCGTTGTGTGATCCCAGACAGCTCACGGGAGCCACAGTAGGAGAGCACCAGGCTTCCTTCCTGCAGAAGATCTGGGCTCCAGGCCAAGGCAGGCTGGTCCCTCTGACCAATCCCCCCCAGCCCCTACCCTGGCCGCCGCCCCCACACCCGCCCCCCCAGGGCCAGCCAGGAACCTTCTGAGCTGGGAATGGACTCACAGATTCGGAATCCAGACTTGGGGTCATGCCCGTGGCCGCTCTGGCTATACAGGGTGGTGGTGTCGCCACGCTCACAGCTGTTGGCACAGCGCCCACGGGCACAGGTCTGCTTGCAGATGGTGGGAGTGAAGACGATCTTGATCTTCTTGATTTTCTCCGTGAGATTCAGCCCTGCAGAGAGAGGGCTTGGGTCCAGGGGGCAGGGCTGAGAGGCACAGCTGTGACCTCCAGAGGCTGGCTAGAAAGGCCCACATGGGACTGGCTTGAATACATCCCAAGGGCATTTGCTAAGTCCCTCCTGGATGCAAGGTCCCATAGTAGGGGCAGGGTAACAGCTCACGGTCCAACATCTCCTGAGGAATGCCAATGGGCCAGCAACTGAGTTCGGGCTTCATGCACAACCACTCTCAACCCTCTGGAGTCTTATTTTAGGTAGAACCATTAGAAATTGCTGTCTTTGTAGGTTAAGGTAGTTGAATGTTGGCCATGTTCCTAGATCCCAGTTAGCATTCCCATCTGACAGGTAAGGAAACTGAGGCTCAATGAGGGATGGGTTGTATCCCATATCACCCAGCTGGCAAGGGAGGCAGGTGGGCTCTGAACCCCAGCGCAGAGAACAGAATGTAGCTCAGACTGGCCAGCATAGACAGTTTTCCAAGAGAAGGCCTGAAAGAACGGTGAGAGTCAGGTTTTGGAGGCCCCAAGAGCCAGAACAAGGATAAGGCGCTTTACTCAGCTGGTGGTAGGAAATTTTCAGGGAGCGGTCAAAGGGAAGTGGGGGTGTTGTGTCCTCAAGCTGGGGTGTGCAGGTGAATGGGGAGGCAGGATGAGCAGTCGGGAGGTCACTATGGCAGAGTAAGAGGAGGGCGCTTCATTCAACATGAGTGGTGGCAGTGGATGTACAAGGCAGGGGTAGTCATTCCATCCTGGGGGCCAGGGAGGGAAGCCAGGAGGCAGAGGGGCTGAGAAGGGAAATATAAAAGGTCTGTGTAGACTTGACTGTGAAGCGAGCAGAGACAAAAAGGATGGCAGAGGAAAATAACCTTGTGTGTGTGGGTGTGTTTATGAGAGAGAGAAAGAATGGGAGATTTATAAGCAACTGTATATGCTGTAGGGGAAGGGCTGAGGGTGTTCCTGTTTGAAGGGGGAGGAGAACCAGGGTGGGGGGAGGCCAAGTGACAGCCTAGGGGTCCAGAGGAGTCAAGAAACAGTGGCACATGCCTTAGACAAGAGGAGGGGTGCTGCCTTTTCAAGATGGCAAGAAAGATCACGCACGCATGTTGTCCGCAGCACGAGTCCACCTTGAAAACACTGTACCAAGTGATGGATCCAGACACAAAAGGCCACACATGGTAAGATCCAAAATCTTTAAGGACAGCAAAGGGGTGGGGGGGGGGAAGAGAGTGACTGCTTAACGGGCATGGGGCTTCTTTTTGGAGTTAATGGCAATGTTCTGTAATTAGACAGCGGTGGTGGCAGCTGCATTAAACTGTGGATATCCTAAACACCATGGAGGTGTGCCCTTTAAAATGGTAAATTTTACATTATGTGAATTTCACTTCAACTTCAAAAATGGGAAACAAAGAAAGCCAGTCAGCTCAGGTACGGGTTTGGGTAAGGGAATGATGTGCATGGCATAGGGGGAGCGCATATAGGGGCAGGAAGGTGAGGACTCTGGGGAGTGAGAAGCATGGCCATGGGATGGGGCTGGGGAAGGTGGGGGCCACTTGGAGAGACTGCTCTAAGGAATGAGAGAGACAAAGTGTCTAGGCACCCCAGGAAGGACTGCTGAGCAACGACCAAGAATGTGTGAAGGTGGAATCCTCAGGGATGCTCGGTTCTCTCCTCTAAAAAGCAGAGGTCCTGCTGTAGGGGCTAAAAAAGCGACTGGTCAGGTTGGTCCAGGAGGCTCAGGCTTTGCAGAAAGGATGAAAGGGAAGGACCAGGGCCGAGGAGGGGAGGTTCACAGCTGGATACGAAGGATGCAAAGGCAGGACGGGTGACAGATGGGGCAGAAAAGGACAAGTCAAGGTCTAAGTATCTCAAGGGGGCACAGTCTCTCTAACAGCTGGCTTGGGACCCATGGAGCCTGACACAAAGCAGGTGCTTGACAACTGTTTGTTGGCTGAAAGGATGAGGGACAGGGTGACAACTCAGCCTTTCTGAGAGAGTGAAGCAGGACGCAGTGGTGGGGAGAAGGAGGCTCTGTGAGGACCCAGAGACAGGGCATCCTTACCCCAGGAGGATGACGGGTGGTCCAGATATGCTGCCTGTGGGGCACCATCCCTCCGCTCGGGACCTGGCCCCATGGGCAGGGCATTGGAGGTCAGCTGGCCACTGGCCGCAGGGGCTGGGTAAAGTCGGGCGGTCTGGGACAGCCCCACACGCTGCTGGGAGGAGTGGGTCTGGCTGAGCCCACTCAGGGTCCTGGGGAGACAAGCGAGGCATGAGGTTGGCATTCCCGGGAGCAGCGTCCCTGTGCTCTTCCAGTTCAGGACATCTAGCTCCTGCCTCCGCACTGGGAGAGTGTTCTCTACTTGGCTGCCTTCTTCCCAACTCCAGGAAAATGGAGGTGCCTTGAGTCAGGGAGAAAGGGTCCAGGCCAGCTGGCTGGTTTGGGGGGAGTGCCCACCTTTGGGGGGGACTGCCAGGCTTTGTCTGGGTATTCTGGGCCTCAAGGCCCTCGACTGCAAAATGAAGGTGTTAGACTGGTCTCATGTAGCGCTGACATTTGTAGAGTTTGAGCCTCTTATGGACTAGCCCCTGCCCTAAAACTGAGTCCAGTGCCTGTCCCTTGCCGCGCCTTTTTTTTTTTTTAAGAGTGCCGAGCAATGAACCTTGGCATATAAACTGTTATATTTTATTTATTTATTTTGGCCGCACCATGTGACACGTGGGATCTTAGCTCCCCGACCAAGTAGCAAACCCATGCTCCATGCAGTGGAAGTGCAGTCTTAACCACTGGACTGCCAGGGAAGTCCCCCCTTATCTCTTATTAATACAACCTATTGTGCTTACAAATTGCTTGTGGAATAGGTGCCCAGCAAATACGTGTTCACAGATTGATTCAGGGAAGAAAATCTGACTACCCCCCTGATTAATTTTATTGTTAAACTAATATAACAACAATATTCAAGAAGAAAGAATTGAATTCATCGCCCTCCACCTCAACACAGCAAATACTTTGGCAACCTTTCAACCTCTGCTCAAGTATATTGTCATTATCTGTAGATATCATTGTCATTGCCTGTGAGAGTGAAGCGGGGAAGCAATGGTGGGGAGAAGGAGTAGATATCATTTAAAGGCTATTGTCATTATCAGTAGAGATCATTTAAATTCTGATTTTTCATTTACTATTAGGTGGTACTTGATACAATTCTAGATTTTCACATTTATCATCTTAATCGCTACATCATAGTCTAGGAAGATGAATCACAATGCATTCATTCTGTTACCTATTTAGATTGTTTTACATTTTCAACTGTGGACATCCTGATTAATATGGCTTTTTTTTCCCTCAGTAAAAATATTCTTTTAGGGGACTTCCTGGTGGTCCAGTGGTTAAGACTCCATACTCCCAATGCAGGGGGCCTGGGCTCAATCCTTGATCAGGGAATTAGATACTGCATGCAGCAATGAAGATCCCACATGTGGCAGTGAAGATCTCAGGTGCTGCAACTAAAACTTGGCACAGCCAAATAAATAAATATTAAACATATTCTTTTAGTATGGGGGTTCATTAAACTAATTTTTATTCTGTATGTTTGAAGACTTCTTGTAAGAAATATTTTGAAAACGATTATTATTTTAGGCTTAATTCCACGGGCTAGAATGCAATTAATTCCAAAGATTACAAACATTTATGGCTCTAGGTATACACTGGAGATAGTGCTCCCAAAAAGCTGCATCAAAATGTATACATGTACCATTTGGACTGGAGCCTCATCAGCATAACATTTATTAATTTTTCATAAATCAGTAACAATCATCATAAATGATACTTCAGTGTTGCCGTAGCTCCCTTTTTGTTATTTCTGAGGTTACATTTTTTCACACATCTATATAACATCTGTGAAAATTTTCTGCTTGTGTCTTTGGTAACTGAGGTATTTGAGTTTCTATGTATCTATTATTAGGCAGGACATTCTACAAGGCAGCTTCGGTTGTAACTACTCTGTCACTATCACAATGTATATGAACCACTGTATACACAAAAGTGTCTGGACTGTGGTGGGTATGAGTGCCTTGTAGACACTGAAGCTGAGAGAGTAATTACCTGCCCAAGAATGTACAACAGTAAATCAGACCCCAGGATTCCAACCCAGGGCAACTAGACCCCTGTGCCACCCAATAAGGCAGCTCAGACCACAGCAGAAGCTCAGTCAAGAAGCCTCTGGACTGGCCTGGGGTGGTGCTCTTTCCTCCAGCAGGTCCCACTCCTAGCTTCTCCACTGGATTCCTTGCCCAAGCAGCGTAAGGTCCTGGGAGCCTCTCCCTCCACCATCCCTACTCCAGTTGTGTTGGCCCCAGGGGTCCAGGCCATGAGCAGTCCCCCTCTCCTCCTTTCCTGGCTGATGCCCTACCAGGACAGGGCTCAGAGTCTGACACCTTCCAGCCCTTCCTCTGCCCTGTTGATCTAGGACTTGGCTCACGTGAGCTTCAATGTCGCTCTTCTTCAGGGCAATCAACCGCCATCTCACACTGAGAGCCCCAACCAGGCCGCAGCCTGCGCCCCAGGTTTGAGAGCTGGAATGGGAGGGAGGGCTCGTTCGCCACCCCGGAATCTCTGGATGCTGTCATGGACCAGGACTGGGAGCCAAATGCTCAGGCACCTGCTCTTCACTCCCAGGAGAAAGTCAGTACAATTAACTGCAGCAGAAAACACAAGCCTTCTGGTGGCTTCTAAGAGCTCAAAAGAGTGAGAGGCAAGTGGGCTGGTGGGTTGGTGGGGGTCTCCTCCTCGTGGCTCTAGTCTGGTGCCATGGCTCAGCACAGCGTCAGCACCACAGAGCACCCCGGGAAGCGGATACAGTAGTTCAGGTTCTGCCCAGACCACCTGGGACATTTCTGAACTTGATGCTGCTGACAAAGAGCTCTCCAATCTGGTCGAGGTAGAAACTCAAAGGGTCCTTTCTTGGAAGTGTGCGGTCACTATTGTTATTGTGGCCATCACTTGTTTCTCTAATTGAAACTCAATGCTAATGACCCCAAGAACCCTGAGTTCAAACCCCTTAAGGGTCAATGGTTCAACTTTGCAGAGAAGGGAAAAAAAAAATCCCTAGGCATAGAAAGACCTGTCTGTACAGAGGAGAGAGGATAGGATTTGGGCTAGGCTGATGTCAGTTCTGCCTCCCACGTGAGCGGTCACTTAGATCCCCTGAAACTCAGATTTAATCAGTAAAAACAAGAAGGTTGACACCCACCTCACTGGGCTGTGGTGAGGACCAAGAGAAACACTGAGACCATTGTGATTATTTTGCAAATATAAATAAGTGGTCACAAGTTGAAAACTATGTCAGAATTCTCACATGAACAAAGAAAAAAAAGTGCTAGCTACAGTTCAGACAAAATCTCTCTCCCCAAACCAACAAAAATTCTTCTCCATCTAAGGAGAATAAAAGACACCCCCAAATATCTTGTTACACTGTCCAAGTATTCTTACATACAAAGGACCAAGTGACTAATCTGGTGGCAACACATTTTTAACAACCATAGCCTTCTGAGCTCAATCTATTGTCATCTACTGCTGTGATGGGGACTTTGGGTTAAATGACAGAAATCAAAATCTTAGCTTCTGAGAGGCTCACAGAAGGAGGAAGCCTTGGTTCTTTCATAGGTCTTATGCTGAAAACACCCCTAGGAGAGACCATGATCTCCCTTCATAAGCCCCAGCCCAGTCTGTGGAGGTGGGCAGGGAGGGAGGTGACCTGGGAGAAATATCAACAACCTCAGGTATGCAGATGATACCTCTCTAATGGCAGAAAGTGAAGATGAACTAAAGAGCCTCTTGATGAGAGTGAAAGAGGAGAATGAAAAAGCTCGCTTGAAATTCAACATTCAAAAAATTAAGATCATGGCATCCAGTCCCATCACTTCATGGCAAATAGAAGGAGAAAAAGTGGAAGCAGTGACAGGTTTTCTTTTCTTGGGCTCGAAAATCATTGCAGATGGTGACTGCAGCCATGAAATTCAGAGGTACCTGTCCCTTGGAAGGAAAGCTATGACGAACCTTTACAGCATATTAAAAAGCAGAAAAATCACTCTGCCGACAAAGGTCTGTATAGTCAAAGCTATAGTTTTTCCAGTAGTCACATATGGATGTGAGAAATGGACCACAAAGAAGGCTGAGCACCGAAGAACTGATGCCTTCAAACCATCATGCTGGAGATGGCTCTTGAGAGTCCCTTGAACAGCAAGGAGATCAAACCTGACAATCCTAAAGGAAATCAACCCTAAATATTCATTGGAAGGATTGATGCTGAAGCTGAAGCTCCAATATTGGCCACCTGATGCAAAGAACTGACTCATCGGAAAAAGAAATCCTGGTGCTGAGAAAGACTGAAGGCAGGAGGAGAAGGAAACAGCAGAAGATGAGATGGTTAGATATCGTCACTGACTCAATAGACATGAACTTGAGCAAACTCCAGGAGACAGTGGAGGACAGAGAAGCCTGGCGTGCTGCAGTCTGTGGGGTCATAAAGAGTCGGACACGACTTAGCAACTGAACAACAACAACTTTGAGTTCTCAGTTCGACTCTGGCTCCCAGAGAGTGGTGGCAATGAGGCAAGTGAGAATGTTACTGAGAAAGGGACTTCCTTGGAATACAGTCCCCAGGGTGGGGGGTACTGGCCACTCTCAGCTGTGCCGGGTGTGGTTCTGTGCACTCTCAGCCCTGGAAGAGCTGCTGAGACTTCATCAAAGGATAGTGGTTCTCAGACTTGTCTGGCACAAGACTGTCTGTCTGGGATTGTTTTAGGGAGGTCCTGGCAAAGTTGCCACGATGGACTGAAACAGCTCTCTCTAGACTTCAGAATTCCATGGATCAGTAAAATTTTGAAACAAATTTAGGGGACCAACATAAAGTGGCCAACTTTTTATTTAGGTAAGACATTAAAACACACACACAACTACTAATTATTACCACCATAATTTTATGAAATAAAATATATTTCAATGGCAATAAGCTTGAAAGTGAAAGTCACTCGGTCGGGTCCGACTCTTGCAACCCCATGGACTGTATAGGCCATGGAATTCTCCAGGCCAGAATACTGGAGTGGGAAGTCTTTCCCTTCTCCAGGGAATAAGCTTAACTTCATGGACATCTCACCTCACTGACTTTTTTTCATTTCTTCATGAACCAACAAAAACAGATGCTGGTCTCCATCACAGACCAGCACGGAACCAAGCAGGAACCACTGGGCTACATGATTCACCAAGAACACTCATGGAGAAGGCAATGGCAACCCACTCCAGTACTCTTGCCTGGAAAATCCCATGGATAGAGGAGCCTGGTGGGCTACAGTCCGTGGGGTCACAAAGAGTCGGACACAACTGAAGTGACTTAGCAGCAGCAGCAGCATCAGTAGCAGAGAACGCTCAAGCTCTTTCAACCTATTTGGGAAGAAAATCTTCCAATTCCAGCTGGCTGGGATCTTCCAAGCTGAGTGAAAACTCCCTGGATAGTGTACACCCAAAATAATGCCACTCAGTAAACATGGTGCACTCACATCCTACCCAACACACTAAGGTTTCCTAACAGTGATAGGGAGATGAGTGGGTGAGGGACTCTATGCCCTCCACTTGACCCACTTTCACCTGAGCCTCGTGGCTCCACTCTACAACGGGGCTTCCACCCTGGTGGCTCAGACGGTAAAGAATCTGTCTGCAAAGCAGGAGACCTGGGTTCAAACTCTAGGTCAGGAAGATCCTCTGGAGAATGGAATAGCTACTCACTCCATTATCTTGCCTGGGAAATCCCATGGACAGAAAAGCCTGGGAGCTACAGTGCATGGGATCACAAAGAGTTGGACGTGACTGAGCGACTAACACACATACGCTGTTTTGTTTCCTAAGTGTTCTGCTGCCAAAAGAAAGTTTAAAAACATCACTACAAGGAGCATTGAATAGTTATAGCTCCCATGGATAGAGCACTGAGCCAGGTGCTTTAAATTATGTTATTTTATTGAATGAAGAAAGTAAGTTGCAGAATAATATGGACAGTATATTCCAGGTTTTTGTTTGAAAAAAAATTCTCTTTCTCCCCTACAGATATTTATAAGGGGATAGGAAAGATCTGGAAGGATCTATAAACAGTGGCTGCCCCTTCTGGATGAGTGCGCCTGTATAGGTGTAAACTTTATGTTTCCTTATTTTTAGCTGTCTTTCAGTAAAAAAATTGTTTTTACAATTTTACAGTAGACATGTATTATTTTGTAATAAAAACAAACCAGTCCTTTCCCCAGCAACTCCAATTTTTTTTTCTTTTTCATTTCTGCATACTCTTTTTTTTTTTTTTTAATTTTCTTTACTTTATTGTGTTGGTTTTGCCATACAATGACATGAAACCGCCATGGGTTTACATATGCTCCCCCTCCAGAACCCCTCTCCCTCCTCCCTCCCAATTCCCTCCCCCTGGGACATCCCGGTGCACCAGCCCCAAGCATCAACCCTGGGCTGGCGATTGATTTCACATATGATAATTAACATGTTTCAATGCCATTCTCCAATTTATAGAAAAGGAAGTTGAGGCTCAGGAAAAGCATGATAAATGTGTGCATATTACGAGGATCCAAGGTGAACTCTGACAGCTAACAGATGTACAGGAGTTCAGATGTAAGAAAGACCATGACATCCGAGCTAGGGCTTAAGAGATGAGTAGGATTTTCACAGACCAAAATGAAGAGGAAGACATTCCACATAAGAAAATACATGAAGGCAGGAAGCACAGGTCATATTTAAGGAAGGATAATGAGCACAGTTGGATAAAGCACAGAATGGAGGGGAGGGAAGGAAAAAATATCCTTTCAATGCCTACCAGGTAGCAGACATCATTCTAGCTATTTTACGTAACATATAATTTACTTGTCCAGACAACCCTATGATCAAAAAATCTCTGCTTGGCCAAAACCACTTTAAACAAAGTAAAAAGACAAATGACAAAATGGGAAAAACATGTGCAATTTATATCACAGACAAAAACCCAATCTTCATAAGATTTAAAGAGCTCCTAGAAACAGAAAAGACAGACCAATAACCCTAGAAGAAAAATCAGCAAAGGAATATGAACAGTTCATGGCAGGAGGTGGCAAGACCCATATATTTCTTCAATATGTAAAAATATGCTCAACTTTTCTCATTCTGAGATGTGCAAATGGAAACAACTCAGGTAGCCTTTTTCAATCCATCAGATGAGCAAAAAATCCAAAAGTTTAATAACGGACTAATTTGGTGAGATCCTGCATAAACAGGTACTCTCAGATGCTGCTGGTAGGAATGTTCATCAATACAGCCTATATTGAGAGCAATTTGAAAATGCCCATCCACACCCCACCTGATGGCCACCTGATGCAAAGAACTGACTCATCTGAAAAGACTCTGATACTGAGAAAGATTGAAGGCAGGAGAAGGGAACGACAGAGGATGAGGTGGCTGGATGGCATCACCAACTCAATGGACATGAGTTTGGGTAAACTCCAGGAGTTGGTGGTGGACAGGGAGGCCTGGCGTCCTGCAGTCCATGGGGTCACAGAGTTGGACACAACTGACCGACTGAACTGAGCTGAACTGATCCACACCCCAGTGCATCGATGCTTTGCCCCTGCAGCCCTGCGGCCGCCCTGTCACTTCTGCTCCGCAGCCGATGCACCCCACGGTGGCTTCTCCTGGACGAAAGGCCACCACCTCACAGGCTCCTCCCACCACCATGACCATGAAACTAATGACTGCCAGAACCGGAAGTTTAAAAGCCCCACCCCCTCGCCTCAGGATGGGACAACTCCCCAAGCTCCACCCTCAACTAGGCCTTGGCTTGATTATCCCAGAACTAGTCCTCGCTTGGCTCTGTCCACCTTTCCATTTTGTTTCCCTCTCCCCACAAAATCACACCCCCCCCAATTAATGCTCCAGCCTCACCTCTAGGGGAATCTGCCCTAAGACACTTGTAAATGTCCACAGTGTTGGATGAACAAGATCATTCATAATAGCCCTGTTCCCTAAGAGCAGAATATTTTGTAGGGAACAGAAACAATTTAAGTGTCCCTTAGTAGGAGGCTGGTTAAACAATCTAAGAGACATCCATGGAATGGAGTCCTATGCCCTCAAAACAGAAAGACTCAGCTGTTTTGCATCCATAGGAAAAGCTCTCCAAGATATATAGAAAAGTGAAAAAAAAAAGGCTAAATCTGGCCCACTGACTGTTTTTGTATAGACTGTGACTTAACAATCATTTTTTATATTTCTAATGGTTGGAAAAAATCAAAAGAAGAATAATATTTCATGACATGAGAAAGAGATACAAAATTCAAATTTAAGTTTCCATAAATACATTTTAATTGGAACACAGCCACATTCATTGTCTACAACTGCTTTTGCTCTACGATGGCAGAGCTGAGTAGCTGCAGACACCATATGTTGCACAAAGCCTAAAATATTTACTATCTGGCTTTTTATGGAAGAAGTTTGCTAACTCCTGCTGTGGGGCATGTAAACTTTTGTGTAAAAATAGAAAAAATAAGGATACATGTTGAATTTGTTTGCATATTCCTAAAGCAACCTTGGAAGTATACCCTGGGAATTAATAAGTGGTTTCCTATGTGTGTGTGTGTTGTGGGGCGGGGGGTGAGTGAGAATTGGGTGGTAGGGGAATAAATGAGTGCTACAATTTAATGAATGCTTGCTCTGTGCCAGGCTGTGTGCCAACAGTGCACGTCACACCCATTATCTCACAAGAGCCTCTCCATAACCCTAAGAGTAACTCATTATTGCCATTTTACAGTCAAGAAAACAGAGGGCAGGGAAGTTCTGAAGATCACAGAACTTGTGAATACTGAAGCCAGGTTAACAAACCAGGTAAGTTTATCCTCAAGCCGCCCTACCACTTGTCATTTCTCCATTGCCATTTCACTGAGGCTGTGAGCATACGTTTGGGTTCATATGGTCGAGGGCTCGAAATATCAGGGAGGTGTCTGGGCTGCATTGCATGGGTCGGGGGAGTCTCTAGAAGTTCTGGAGCAGCCCACCCTCTTTCACTTATTCAAGAGGCACTTACTGAATGCCTGCCATGTGCCAAGGTCCAAGGATGGCAAAGACTGTCTTACCCCATTCCCCAGTGGAGACTGAGGAGCCATATACCAGCCTTGAGATGCTGGTGGTCTTCAAGCAGGGCTGGGACATGATGGAATGGGCTTTTCACATGTTTATTATTCTGATGAAAGATTGCCTGCTGGTGGATAGACCAGCGAGGGGAGGGCTGAAGGCCAGCTGGAAGGCTTTGGCTGTGGTCTAGGCTAGTAGAGACCAAGGACGGGACCAAGAAGAGGGCATGGATTCAAAGGATATTTAATACATAAAGAGTTCCCAGCTGTGGCTCAGACGAATGCGTGGAGGACGATCCAAGAGCCAAGATCTCAAGGAGAGAGCCAAGAAGTGGCTCCGTTTGGGACCTGACGAGTGCTGGCATCTCAGGATGGATGTGCCGATGGAAACACCTGGACTGCAGCACTCAGGAGAGGGGCTGGGGCTGCAGACACAGTCAAGGGGGTCCCAGTGGAGAGCTGGGGGTTCAGGGATGATATCATTCCGAGAGAGTATGCATAACAAACCAGTCCAGAGTTCTGCTGCTGGACTGAAGCATTGAGTCTGTTTCCACGTCTCAGTTTCAAAGAGGGAAATATGTTAATGAACAGACGAGTCTCAGCGTTGGGTTTTGCTTCCATAAATTTGTCTCCAAACTTTGGCGTCTGCTACCGCTTGTCTGCTAGCACATGATAAAGCCAATGAACAAGCAGTGAAGGAATATTGACGGGAAAATGTGGCAACAGCCCATTGTCCTTCACTCGACGGCTTGCTCTTTTCAGGGCTCCGTGCGAGCCTAGAGCCACTTTTTTATTTAGCGCACACAGACGATCGTCATAGTTTCTGCTAATAAAACTGTCCCCACCTCTAATCATGGAATTGATTGCATTGATCGTTCATGGTATTGCTTATGACTGCCAGGTCCTCTGACACGGAAACCCTTCGAGAAACATGGGAGTAAAGAAAGAATAAAGGTGGGCAGAGGAGGGGCCTGGGGAACAACAACGCTGGCATTGGAGTGGTGGAAGGGGAGAGGAGAGAACACCAGGATAGGAGGGCGTTGCTCCAACTTCATGGCCTTCTGCCTGGAGGCATGCTTCTGACCTCCCGTGACTGCAAGCCCGGCTCTTAAAAGTGCACACTCTTTGGCACCTCCCAAAGGGCTCAGTCTCCCCTGAGAATCTGGGTCCTGGCGAGGCAATGGGGAAGCCCTCACAATGCTTTGCTCCCTCTCTCCTCTTCGCTGGCCAAGCAGGTCTCATGCCCAGTTCACGAGCAGATGACCCTTGTGCCAAATCCCCAGAGACCCAAAGGAGTGCTTCCAGACATCCCACTTCAGCCCCCTGCTGTAAATCTACCCTGCCTCCACAGAGAAGGGGACACCCAGCACTGGGGAGTGAAGAAGGGGGGACACTATGGCCTTGTCACAGAGCCAGGAGCCTGCTGGTTCGCGGCAATGTTTTGTTTGGGGGGCCAAGCAGGTGAGGCTCAAGCTTGGCTAAGACAGCAGCCACTCCCCAGCCTCTGGGTATTAGAGTTGCCGGAGTTGGTGGGTTCTCAGGTGTCACGGTAAGGAGGGGAGAACTTGAACTCTGTTCCACTTGTCCTAGACAATAATAATGAACATTGGTTGAGCACTAACTCTGTGCTGTGTCCTAGTTGTTATATTTGTATCATGTTATCTACTCTTCACAACCACCTTAGGGGCTAGCAACTGTTATTAACCCATTTTTCAGAAAATGAAACTGAGGCACAGAGAGGTTCAGGACTTGTCTAGGATCATTTAACTGGAATCACACTGTCCAATAGAACTTCCTGTGACAGTGGAAATGCTCTATAGTCTGTGCCTGCCGATATGCTAAGTATTAGCCTCTCGAGGCTTTGAAGCACTTGGAAATACGATTAACGTGACCAAGTAACTGAGTCTGACGTTCAATTAAATTTAAAGAGGGCTTTCCAGGTGGCTCTAGTGGTAAAGAACCCACCTGCCAATGCAGGAGACGTAAGAGACCTGGGTTCAGTCCCTGGGGTGGGAAGATCTCCTGGAGAAGGGAAAGGCAACCCACTCCAGTGTTCTTGTCTGGAGAATCCCACGGACAAAGGAGCCTGATTAACTACAGTCCACAGGGTCACACAAAGTTGGACACGACTGAAGTGACTGAGCACACACGCACAAAATTAAATAGTCCCTTCGTGGCTGATGGCTACTGCATTGAACAGCAAAGCGTAGAAACAGAGAAGTTGGAAATGGAACCCCAAAAGTCTACTCTGGCCAGGAGCCATGTGGCTAGAAGTTTTCCCTGGCTACCCTCACTGCATTCTTTGTCTCCAGGTCCTTGGGTTCCCTGGCGGGCCTGGCCTGAGGGAATCGGCACCCTCCTAAACCTTACTGTCCTGCCTCCACATTGTATTATCCATCATCAGATGGCAGGAGGATGTGGCAGGAAAGAGACGAGATTTCCAGAAGACATGGTCCCAGGATCATGTCATAGGGAGCAGGTTTCAGCATGGCTTGAGGAAGGACGTCTAAAAAGCCACAGGTGCCCCAGTGACATGGTGGTTCCTGGAGAGACAGGACCATCTTGGCACAGGAATCAAATAGCTCCTTCCTCCCATAACAGAAAGGAAACAGCAGGCATCCCCCCCCTCCCCCGGGATGGGGCTCTGGGCCCATGACATTTGAGAGACAAGGGAAGTGACGTGGTCAGTGGGCTGGTCCCAGGGGACCCAGGCCACCCTGCCCCCGATGTCTGGCCCTAGGATGCTGCCTCGCCAACACTGGCACCCTCATGCCTCGCTGCCCTCTCAAAAGGTCCCCCCACGTGTCTCCAGACCTCCCCTGCTGCTGGTCCTGGTGTGCCCACTCACTTGACCCATTTGGGCCCGCTGGTCAGCCTGAGATCCCCACCCAGCCCCACCCAGGTGGCCGCCTATGAGTCACCTCCCCCTGCTCTGAGGTCTGTGCCTGGAGCTTTCTCTGAGGCCACACCCCGGTCTGAGAGGGGTCTGGAGCTTCCACGCAAGCACCCAGGGGATGCCCTTGCCAGGCTGACGGATGGGGAGGGGGCAGAACTTGGAGAGCCTCCCTGCCCAGAATTGCACCCCGCTCTGCTCCCTGCAGCTCAAGAGAGAACGCGGTGCCCTGCTTCCTTGTGGGCAGACGAGAGGCAGAAGCTGACAGAGCTGTGCACGGAGCTGTGCGCACCCGGAGGCTGAGGCCTGGCTCCTGCTGCTGGAACAGCCTTACGTGGGTGCTGCCTCAGTCTCCCAATGGTGCAAAAAACCTCTCTGAGCCTCACTGCACTCACTCCATGGACCCCTGATGTCTCGGTCAACTGTGGACATTTCACCACTGAGCAGGCGGCCAGCCTTACCAGCTGCCCAGCCCACAACTCTTGAGACTGCATCACCCTTTTCCTCTCCTGGAGGGGTCAGGTAGCTGAGCAGAAAGCTGGAGAGGGCTGCCCAGGCCCAGAGATTACACCTCGGGCAGTTCAAGGGGGAAGAGTGGGGAGGAGAAAGTGCCCTGAGGGGCTGCCCAGGGCCCCAGGACATGCTCCTCAGTTTCTACACAAGTGTCGTTTTACCCAAGTGTGGACCTGCTGGGCAATCACCTTCTCGCCTCCCTCTGGTCCAGCAGGACCATCCAAAGGGCTGCGGTGTGCCCAGGGACACAGACCTCCAGAAAGGAGAGGAGGGGCCTGGATTGTACCCTCTTTATGTCTGTCCTTCGTGGAGTCCTCACAATCCTGGGCCCACAGCTATGCTTGTGTGCTAAGTCGCTCAGTTGTGTCCAACTCTTTGCGACCCTGTGGACTGTAGCCCACCAGGCTCCTCTGTCCCTGGGATTCTCCAGGCAAGAATACTGCAGGGAGTTGCCATGCCCTCCTGCAGGGCATCTTCCTAACCCTGGGATTGAACCAACATCTTCTGTATCTCCTGCACTGCAGGCAGATTTTTTACCGCTGAGCCACCAGGGAAGCCCCGAGGATGACAATACATAATAGCAAGTAGCTACGCAGTGCTTGTATTTGCCAGGTATTTTTCTAACCACTTTATAAATGAATTTAATCATCATTATGATCCCATGGACAAAGGAGCCTGGTGGGCTACAGTCCATGGGGTCACAGAGTCGGACATGACTGAGTAACTAACATACACACATATGAGGAAGTGGGTATTATTATTATGCCTGTTTTACAGGTGAGGCAAAGTTGCTAGGTATCTTGCCTAAAGTCACACAGCCCATAACTAACAGAGCTGGGCATCGGACACAGATGACCTGCCTCTGCATCTGGTCCCGGAGCCTGTACACTAAACCTCTGCGCTACATCGTGGCTCGAGAGCTACGCTTTGGGACTGAGCTTTAGAGCCTAGAGTCCAGGACTTTTGTTTCGAATCTCACGTACAAAAGGGAAGCCTGAAAGGCAAGTGTTTTTATCAGGGAGGAACAAGATTAAACATGGTCTCTTAGGAAGGCAATCCTGCACGACTCCTCCCTGGAGCCCACCCTGCCTGGCCAAGAGTGCCCTCCTCCCTCACCCCCACCTCCCAGGGCATTTGTGGTTTCCCCGGGGGGGGGAGTGGGGGTGAGCTGGTGAAGTCTTGGAGCCACAGGACTCCACACACACCCACCTGGGTCAAGTAACTGCTGTGCTTACGGCGTCCCAGGCATGGAACAAACATCACCAGAGAAAGGTCCCCAGCCCCCTGGGAGGCGGGGCTCACTCCCCAGCACCTGTGGGGCACATGCGCTGCGGAGGCGGTCAGTCGCTGGCCCCCAGCTCACGGGTCTCACGGGTGGCAAAACCCAGGATCCAAACCAGGCCTACTGGACTCCAAAGCTCATCACGCTCCTCCCTCCACTGCACCTCTAGCCTCGCCACAAGCTGGCATCGTATGAGTTCCAAAGAAGCGCAGGAAGAAAGGAAGAGGCTGGGGAGGTAAAGAGGTGAAGGGAAAGAAAACATGAGTCATGGCCTTTGGGCACAGATCAGAGGAGGAGGTCTCTCACCTTTAGGCTGGGGAGGTTGAGCTTGGACCTCTTCCCAAAGCCTTGAGGAACTTTGTATACTGACCTCTCACCACCATCACATTGGCCATGAGACCCCTAACCTGAATCTGGAGCTCCCAGCCTGTGGTCTCTGGGACCCATCTCCCTTCCGTGTATACCCACTCACAACACACACACACACACACACACACACACA